>JAIUZE010074581.1:0-72796 GCA_022085475.1 Heliosperma pusillum | reverse complement strand
TTTAGAATTTCCGAGTTCGTATTTAGAATTTCCGCGAGATTCCATAAGAATCCCGTCTTAAGGCAAGTTTGACTTTCCTTGACTTTTTCCCTTCATATTCCACTCACTCCCTTTAACCTATTTCTTACTCAAACACAAACAACACATTTCTTCCTCTTTAAGAAATCCCAAACCCTTGCCTCCATAGCATTTTCGATCTTTGAATCATCCTAGCTCATTCGTTACTTGCTAGAATTCACGTAAGTTCGTCTCATTCTTCTCCCCTTATCTTCCTCTATCCGTATTGATTTTAAAATCATCGTCTTTCTCGGCTTTCAAACTTTCCGTCTTTCTCAAGATGAATTTTTTTTTTCATCTTTTATGATCTATTTGTAGGTGTGGTGACCTCCAAGATCCCGACAAAGACTATTACCTTATTGAAGAGGAGCTTGACGAGTAGTGAAGTCGCTTAAAGGTAACGGTGAAGGGTTACTCGATATCATTTACGTGTTTTACATGCTTTATATGCTAGAAATCGTATTTAGAATACGATTAGAAGCTTAGGAATCATGGTATGATTAATAAATGTTGTTATATGATGAATGTTGATGATATATATTGATTGTTGATGATTATTAGAAGTATAGTTGAGAACTGAAATGAATTGGTTAAGAAAGGAAGACTCACGGGTGAAGGGGTGTTCCCTGCCGGTCGACCGGCCGCCGGTCTGCCCACCGGCTGGGAACACATCAGTAACAATCTTGGAATTTTTGTATAGAGGTGCTCTGAGCCGGCCCACTGGCGGACCGGCCTGGAACACATTCCTCTGTTTTGATGATTTTTGGTTTTTGCCTGTGTTCTGAGCCGGCCCACCGGCCGCCTCCCTCCTGACCGGCCTGGAACACGGCTGTATGTTCTTCATATAATTTCTAAAACTTGTAATTTATAATAGTTCGCATGATCCGTTTATCGTATAATTTTACGTGGTGACTTATAATATTCATGTTTTGGATATATGATATTTCTTTCGCTTGTATCACATGTTTTGTGACGGTATTTGCTATGTCCCACTTTGAGTCGGTTTTTACAAATGATACGGTTTGAGCACTATTTTGTCTTGTGCTTTGTACTCTCATTCCCTTGGCTACCTCCACGTTCGTAAGGTTGGAATGTCGGAACGAGGAGGTATCCTACTGCTTAATTGCATGTGTAGTGGGCATACGACGACGTTGTTGGGAGTTGAACGCATTGCGTTGATCGACACGGCCGTCAAATGTTGTGTACTTGCGAGGTGGTGTTATTTGCATGTAGCGTACCGCTTGTTATGAGGCTTGAGCTCTTTTCCGCCTCTTTCGTGAATTGATCTACCGAATTTGGGGTACTCGGCGTTTTCTTTGTAAGACCGAGTCTTGGATGCGAAACGTCATCGCATGTCGAATCGGAAAATGGTTTATTCCGAGAGTCTGGCCAGGTTTAGACTAGGACCGAATATTTATATCGTCGTGCTACCAGGAGGAAACTAGTCTACATATACGAAATGTCATCGTGTATGCGTTCAGGGAAATGCTTATCTCGTGGATGCCTGTTAATCATACTTGCAATGTACACGGTGCTAGTGCGTTTCATTTACCGTGAGAGATGTCGTCTTGTGTCGTCGTCTTTGAATGCGTGATTTCATGATATTGTTCATGGTCATTGCATGATTGGACACCGTCAATGTCTTGGTTCGTGAATGGATGATAATATGTTGGATTTATTGGGATCATCGCATGACTTGACTTGGTTTGTCTGTCGAGTCTCAATCTTATCAATCTTATACCGCTAACGGTGAGATGCAAGCCCTAGTGAGCGTATTCGGTTGCCTAAGAGTGTCTTCCCCGAGTCTTTGAATAACATGATGGATTCGGATTTGTATTCCATATGCTCTTATCATTATTTATCGAATTGCCTATTTATCCTTATCGTATCTCACATGTATATTCATATATGCATGATTGTACTTTTGTATTTCCTTCTATGTACGTTTAATGTGATATGGCTGGGAGAACCCGGAGTTACTCACCACTGACTGTGGCGTTCATGTTTTTCATGGATGAACAGGTTGCTTGATTGGATGGCTTTTTGCTTGACATTTTGGGTTCGGGTGTGAGCTAGCGGGAGTTGTCCTGAAGTTGGGAGTTTCAAATTAGGACGTTATTTTAGCTAGTTTTGCTAAAAACTTGTTCTTTGCTAACATTTTAAGAGACCCCGTCTCTTTGTTGTATTTCCGTATTTAGTTTGTAATATTTTGACACTCCTCGTTTTATTTAACTTGCATGTATAAAAGTTTTTAAAACTACCTATTTCCGCTATATAATTCACATGCTTGTATGTTTTATATTTCCGCATTTTCGAGGGTTGTCACAGTGCATCCTAGAGATCGCACTTTCCTGGAGTATGTCAAATGTTCACGTTTATAATAAATTTTTCAACGTTCATTTCCAGATCTATTCCACTTTTTTTCATCAAACTAATATGCACGACGCACTCGAAGGGTGCTCCTAGCTAGAAATGTATTCCGTTGTTGATGGTAAGGTACTTTAGGATCCAGTGACCGTTTCCTTTACCTATCCCATGTCTGGCGTTCGAAAATTTCTGCTCAAGACAAGTACAATATATGATTCTACAACGAACCTAGACTAGCTCTTTGTTCCCGTGTTAATGACGGAAGGCAAGCCCATTCCCCACAAGAACACCCCATCTCGAAGAGAAAATAAGAAACTGACAAGTTCTAACAAGAATAGTTAGTAACCCAAATCGAATGGCGAAGCCCAAACTTTTCAAGGAGAATCCATTGCGATCGGAAGCATTGTGTCAAAAGAAAACGAAAAAAAAAGACAAAGATAAAAACAACAAAAGAAAAAAGAAGGAAAACAAAGAAAAAAGAAGGTGTCAAGGTTAAATATCAAAGTTACATGAACCGTAAGACATATGAACCCAATGTCAAAGTATCTGCAGTCGAAGTTCAATGGGCGAAGCCAAAACCTTTTGTAGTAACCATTCTACCCTACGTCCTTCCTGAGGCAGTTACAGGGAATAGTCGGGAATTTTGAGCATCATCATGTTTGTGCCGTTACACCAAGCCTTTAGGGTCTAGACATGGAAATTTGAAACCCACATTGTCTTACCAACCCATTTGCGCTCGGATTTTGCAAACGTGAGATTTTTTTTTTCAACCACGAGGAAAGCCATAACCCAATGGCCTTAACACCAGAAAAAAAACCTCCAGAATGATGGCCCACTATTCAACCCTTTTGTTGCCAAGCTCCATATCCCAAAAAATCACAGCCTCGTACACCATATGTGGATACATGATTTTGATAGAACTTTACAGGATAGAACGGGATACAATATGATGTTTAGGTGAAACCTTCGGTTGTGTACACACAAATAAAAATGACTACGTTTATGCACCTTTATCGAACTACGCCGTGCTTGATTTTGCCCGGGGAGAATACGTAGGCAGTTCTTCAGAATAAGGACTCAAGCCATCCACAATGTATCTATTCGTTTTTTACGGGTCTTAACAAAAGTCCAAATAAAGCCACCTTTGTCGAGTCAGTCTTAGTACTTGGTTTGGGCTAAGATAAAGATGTAGATTTAAAATGAGTAGTTGTCAAGTCTCGTAACGAGTTCTATATGGTGATGTTGGCAAAGATCTTCCATGAGGAGCGTCGGGTCCATTTGTAAAAAGGATAAGAATTTGTGTCGGGAATTAAAAAATCAAGAATGCATTAACCCGTTGAAAAGAAAGGAGGCAGTGATAAAATGAATAAGACTGTTGAAAAGAAAGAAGACAGAGGCAAAAATGATAAAACCATTTGAAAAGAAAGAAGGCAGAGGTGAAAAGATGAACTGTGGTGTAGATGACGATTCCGGATAGTAAATGATGATGTAAATTTTGTTCCCGATGGAAACAATGAATGTTGCTGTAATTTGAGTTTGGGCCATTGTAACAGAATGTTTAGTGCCATCTTGTGAAGTTTCAAATTTTTGGTCCGTGTCTTCTTAGGCATGTACCAATAATGGATGAAAATGTTAAGCAGAATAGCATAATGCTTAGTGCAATTAACGTAGTTGGAAGTAGCTTTTAACTATTCAGAAGCGATGGTTGAAGAGTTCTATCCCCAGCGAGTCGATAATTGAATTAAAATCTCATACACACTTACGGATTATATTTTCTTTTTTTTTGTTTGAAGGTAGCGCGCTACGCCCACATTGATTATGGGTCGAAAGAGTCTGAGTCGCATTTGAAAATGCAACTAGTGTCTACCCATTTCAAAACTTGAATTTTTAAAATTCGAAATCTTTTGTGAATTATCAAAGTTTCGAGCATACTCATTTTCAAATGATGTTTGCAGATTTGGTCAATGACCATCCTTGTTTTCCAAATACCCAAAATGTTGCTACATGAATTTCGGGCTATTTGAACTGTGAACAGATTTGCAGAATATGCTCCAATTAGGTGCTCTGTCACCATCGGCTCCAAAGACCCATTATGAAATAGAATGGATGATATTCACCAGTTACAAAAAATCACAGCAGAATGCTTACAATAGATGTTAGCTCGAATGAGCACCCATTCGATGAATCGTTCCTTCAGCGGAACATCGGAATTGATATTTATTCCCCCAGTAGAATGCAAATCTTTGCTTTATTCAAATGAATAACAAAATATTAACATTTGGGCCGAAGCAGCAGAGAGCTATACGCCAGCGAGCTCGAACTACGATACAAGTTTGATTCCATCAGAAACGAATACCTAGGCGCCTAAGCATAAGGGTCAACTCCCCTTATGATGAAACAACGATACGATGGGTTGATGACCAATGATATGATGAAGAGTAAACAAGTCATGGCATAGAGAACCGTGTTTTAGGCATGTCTCTGTCTTATGGCTGGCGAACTTACACACGCATGTCTAATGCACCCAAAACGACTCGCGGAATGCTCAGGCCAGTAGACTTGGGGTATACTTTGACTTTCGCCTTGTACAAGCCTCAGTCAAAGTGGGGGCTCTGTAGATACTCGTATCCATCGATACAGACATGTATAGAAATCCCGCCAAACACCCGTTGATGATAGGACGACATGTGTTTCTCGTTCGACATTGTCATTATTTGTAGGTCGTTTTACGATGTAGAATGTGCGTCTTCATTGTATATTACTAAATTTAAATGAAATTTAAAATTAACTTTCGTCTCAAATAAATTCATTTTAAAAATAAGTTTATTTATTTATTTTATTGAAAATAAAATAGATGTTTGTTAAATTCGACTTAAAAATTCAATTTTGAACTCTTTTATTTTATCATTTCATTTATTGTTTAAAACGATGTTTTAAAACAAGTTTATAACGTGATTTTATGCCGATCTTATAAGCTTACTTTGGAATCGATTTGGGCCTGATGTTTTATGCAATTTTGACCCAATCTTACCCCCTAATAGTCCAGTGGTCAAATCCCTTCACCAACACTACTTACCCTTGAGTTTTGAGCCCAAAGAGAGCAGCCAAACACGTCCTAAACAACAGCCTTATGCCCCTGTTTTGCGCGACGGACAGCCCGCCAAAACATTTCCAAACCGACCAATTTTCGACCACCCATCAACCCTAACCCGTACCCTTATATCCTTACCCATATTACCTACCTTACCCATCCAAAACACCCCTCCTGAAACCCTAGAAAAGTCGTGACAGCAACCACAACCCAATTGTCCGAAAAGCTGCTTCCTCCTGCTAAACCCTACTTTAACCCCTCCAAACTCTTTTATATATTAAAACTCTATGTAACACCCACATATACCAAAGAGCCTTACAAGACCTCCGTAGTACATAAGATGCTACCATTTCGGTTGCCCGAGGTAGTACATATCAAATCGACCATAATAGAACAATTTATTAATTCAATAGTTTAAAGTGAATAGTTACATTATTTCAAATCCAGATGACATACCGTCTTAACCAACAATCCAAATCTCAAACAATGACAAATTAAAGAATGATAAATGTAAATGTCTAAGACTCTAGATATATCAGCGGAAGCTACGACACGACCATGGTAATCCCATCAACTTCCCATCACAAGCTCAACGAGTTACCTGCTGATCACCTGCTCACCATTCCTTAATAAATCACCGCAGTTTTGTAAAACTGTAACGGGGTCAGTAAGAGTATACGCCGACCAATGTACAAGACAGTCAAAGTAAGCAATAGGGAAAGAGAAACCGGAGCGCCACCGCATCGGTTACTTCAGCAGCATCAGGCTACCACCCACCCTGACCTGGAAATCCTCCAATTGATGCCAGAACGCGGCACTGGACATTGACAGCCCCTCTCACCATAGTGAGAGTTCCCGGAACATTAATGTGCACATCCCCCTCGCAGCGGGAGAGATACGAGAGGCGAACTCAGGGTGTGATCCGTCTCTCGTCGGATAAAAAAATAGTAACCAAGTAACCAATCCAAACTCCAAACCCGAACTCCATCATCATCATCAATCAATCAAGTAACAATATCACAACAAGCATCTTATCACAAAGATTAACATACACAAATATTGTGTAGAGGAAACCCTACCTTATTCGCAAATTCGCAAGAAGTACAAGCAGTCAATTCAGAAATCCTCTTCTACAAAGGCTCCCCATAAACATTCAGGGATTATACAATTAATAACTAACCATATTACCTTTCCCCCCCAATTCAATTGGTGTTACAATGCATACTATTAATTAATAACGATAATGACATAATTGAATTACTTACCGACGAAATCAACAAGGCAAGAAGACAAATCCGATCCTGCTTGGAATGATTTAGGATGTTCTTTGAGGTTTTGAGAGATTTTTAGAGAGGTTAGAGTTTTTATTATGAAACGTAAAGTGAGAATTATATTATAATCCTTCTTATAAATCCTTAATCAAACCGTCTGAAATAATCCCGCAGACTGGTGTACTCGGTCGAGTACAATATGTACTCGGACAAGTACACCTCACTCGGTCAAGTTCTCACCACACTCGGCCGAGTGCCCAAGAATAGAATACTTTTCAACTGACACACCAACCTTACTCGGCCGAATGCCCTCTACTCGGCCGAGTACCCCATCCACTCGGTCGAATAAGCCTAACTCGACCGAGTACCTAGTACTCAAAAATACAGAGTATTAGACTTTATCACCTCCATTTACAACCCTTAGAATATGCATACAACCTACCTACCATAACCAGCCAAAAATAACCCTAAACGAACCCTAAACAACCCCCAAACCGCCGCACAAATTAGAGCAAGAACTGCTATGTTTCGCGCGACAGCAACACCTTTTGACCCACTTTTCTCTTAGCTACGACATCCAATCAAAGCAAATGAAGCCAGTTTTGATAACTAGTTTATGTCCTCTTTACAAAACATCTATCCAATCGAACGTTCATTGAGAAACGAAGAAACTACAAACTTTTGAAAATCGCTGCTCATTGTTAAAAAAAAATGACTTTATTGAAATTGTTTTCGTCGACGACGGCCCCTCGTGACATATTTTACTATCGATTACAATATAAGACTTTGTTAACGATATATGTATGTTGAGGGTGCATTAAATTCACCTTCTTTTCTTTTTTTAATCCGTCTTTTTATTTTTATTAGTGTATTTCGTTCTTTATTATTATAATCACCTAACGTACTAACATGTTTGTTTGTTGTGTCTTAGTTATCGCTTCTAAACATATTAACCGTCTTATGTTCGTTTCCTAACATGTACTCATCGTTACTAACAATTTATTTTTTGTATTTAACGCTTCTTTATTTTTGTTGTCTAATTATAAGTTGAATATCGATCCTATATCATAGATATGGGTCGATATAAGACAATCAACGATTCAAATTTGATTTAATAAATAGATCGAATTGGATTGTTTGTATATGGTTATTAATTGTCTAGTGTGATATATTGTCATTTCATTCTACTTTTCCGCCTTCATTCGCCCTATTTGGCTCGCCTTTGGCGCTCACTAAGAGTGTTTCGATGTGTTTTACGTTCCTCTAGCACTTTTCTTGTTTATAATTCATCTTGCATGTAAACCGTTACTTGGGGCGGACTCTACCTAACTTTGATTGACCGAGAGGACGATAGACCACTCGGAGGGCCTTACTTGGCGTGCCAAAGCTGTTCCGGGTCGAGGCAAGCCAAACCGAGGAAGATCATCATGAAGTCACTTGGGTGAACAAAAGAGGAGAGACGAAGTCACAAGCGTGACTTGCATCTCACGCTCGTGAGACACCTTCACCAAAGTGAGAAAACACGAGCAAAACCCGTCACGACCTTGACTTCAATCTTACGCTTGTGAGATGCCCGTCACTCCCGTGACCAAGCTCTCACGCTCGTGAAGATGACTCCAGAAGTTGGCTTGTTTTGGTCGCTTAACTCACGATCGTGAAGCCTAAGTCACGCTCGTGACGGACCCAGTCACGATCGTGAAGCCTAAGTCACGCTCGTGACGGACCCCGTCACGCTCGTGACTTCTCAGCTCACTCCCGTGACATCTTCAGCCCATTTTCTCTTTCAAAGCCCGTCTCTCCTCTCTTTTGGGAACCTATATATACCCCCACTTTGTAATATTTTAGGCACGAAACCCTAGATCTGAAACTCCATATAAATTAGTGTTAATCTTTCCTTAACTACTTTAGTTTTAAGCTTAATCTTGGTTTAGTTAGTATTTGAAGCTTGGTTTAGTGTTAGAACTTGGTTTGTTTTAAAAGATTTGTGACTAAATCTTTGCTATTTTATCAAATTTCTCACCTTTTTCCTAAGTTGGTATAATTTCTTCCCTTAATCTTGTCTTTAATTGAGTTTTCCTTTTAATCTTTGTTATTTGTTCATTGTTAATTAGAAGATGTTATTTGTTGTTAATTCTCTTATGCAATCCTTAGTTAATATTGAGTTCTCTTTGAATATGTGTGAGTAGTAACCTTGCTAGGGTTATGTGGGGGATTATGGGTTCAAGTATGAGCTAATATGAAGTGTGTTGGGTTTAATTGTTGTTTAATAGTCTTGTCTCCAACCTTTGCTTATAACATGTTTGATGAAATGCTTATGTGAATTCACATGAATCTTTCGCTTGTTTCGAATGCCATAAGATCTAGAGTCGTGGTCTTACGTAGAACCGCTAGGCTGGCAAACCGTATCTAGTGACGCGATATCTAGTTAGAGCCGGTTTGAGGAGGAATTGTAAGATTGAAAGCCTCAATTCGTTTTCCTAGACTAGACAACCTTTTACTATTAGAACCGATAATTTCACTTGAATTATACCACCCATATGAACCCACTCACCCTAGTCTTCCCTCTTATTGATAAAACTTCGTCTTCCTTACCTTAGTTTCGTTTTAATTGTTGCTTACTATCGTTTTTACTTAACGTTTCTTAGTTTAGTTCAAATCAAAACCCAGTTTACATGTGACTTGCAATTGCTTTAGTAGACTCTTATAGATTAATTTGAACAACCGACCGTCCCTGAGATCGGCATCTGTACTTCCGTACAAAACCCTCATCTATTGCTACATCAAAATGGCGCAGTTGCCGGGGACGTTGTTTTATGTTTAATTTGATTTTCTCTTGTTTATTTTAGTTTTTGCCTTTTGTCTTGAGGAACCTAGTTCCTTGAGACATTTCTCACCATTTTCTTGTATTTTTCTTGTATGCCCAAGCATGCTCCTCCCAAAGATCAACCTCCTATCGATCCCGAGATCGAAAGGACCTTTAGGAGGCTTTTCAAAGTTTTCAAAACCGCGGATAAGAGCTCTACGCCGAACCCGATTTCTACAAAGGAGCCGTCTATATCCTTGGGTAGTAAGGAGAGGGGACTAAAAAACATGGTAACGATCGAGGTAAAAGTTGAGCATACTAGGCTTGATAGATTGGAGGGTGTTGTGCCGGTAGTAGAGTTTGTGAACCTGTTTTCAAACATAACAACTAAACCAATTCCCCAAATACCAATCACACAACCAAGAATGCCTAAATTTTCTCTCATTCCGTTCCCACGGAAGATACTCTTCCAAATATCACACCTGTACCATAAAACTTGACCGGCAAATTCATTGCAAAAACCGCTTTCATCCAACTTGTGGAAAGAAATGTAAGAAATATGGGCCTAATACAATAATATATGTGGACAAATTATTAATACAATTATAATTGTATTTGTACGCTATCTATTAAGTTACGCCCAAATATATGGTGATCCACTACGGTGTATAAGATATAGGCTTATTATTATACGTCTTAAAAAGTATGGGCCAGACTATTTACTAGTGTAGATACCCATTAGGTTTATAATGCATGATGGGTGCATTAGATTAAGGAGACTATATAAAGTCACCTGGGTTATGGTCCCTGGTAGCATACAATAACCTAATCTCCTCCGCCTCCCATTAGTAGAAAGATCCCTATGGTATGTGTTTCTACTAGAAGACCTAATCCCGAAGACCGTCCCTTCAGGCGGTTCATTCCAACCTTTCGTCATGCAATAAGGTACGCTTCCGCATCTAGTATTTACCGAGTAATTTAAAATGAAGTTTACGGTCTCTATTCGGATTAAATCTAACAAGTGGTATTAGAGCCAACTTCATATTAAATTATTTGATTAATTTAAATTTTTGATACGTTTAATTTTCTCGTAAATCTGGTTTAGTGCCGAGGAAATTACATCTGGTAATATGCTTGTCTTCTGATCATATGCCTCATGATTATTGTCAAAACTGATGTTATTTGAAATTACGGCAATATTAATCTATACTTTGGCTGTGAATGCATAGTTAACTTTATTCTTGAACCTTTTGGGTAACATTCCTGTCTAGGATTACAGAATTATATTTGATCAGAACTAGTTGACATACTATTGAAGAAGATAAACTCTATGTAAATATGGTTATATGGTGTGCTGCATCCTGCATGTCACGTGTATCGGATTTTATGATTGTGTTAGGCAAAGTGGAGGCTTTGTTAATTTTAAACTATGATTGATTACTTTAGATGCCATTAAGATAAAGAGTGATATAGACTTTATGCTTGCTATTTGTAATAAAGAATTATGCTACGGAGTGTCTCAGTCTTTAACGAGCTTCACGTTGAGAATTCAGGGGCCATTAGTCCACATATTTTGTATCCCATGATTGATTGTTTTGGATTAAGTAATTATGAATGTGTGGAAATGGATCATGGATAGCATATGTCGGAATAACTCTTCAGATCACATAATTAAACATGGTTTGGTACTAGTGGGGTTTGTTCGTGGTGCTTATACGGATACTGTGTTATAGCCTTACTGGTATGTGATATTTTAAGCTAATATGGCAGAAAGATAGTCCTATGAGTTGGGATATGACAATTCAGGGGTAAATGATGAGCACCCAGTTACTGACTTGTCATTTACCAATTTATTTCTAAGATTCAATAATATTGGCTACATAAATTTTGTAAGGTGTCTAATATTTTTGGCTTATCTGATCGAAACAGTAAGTCGATAAAGTGACCTCTATTGTATAGATTAAATAACTTCAAATATTTGACAACCGTGTGTGATTGAATTTCATGCGGGTAATGGTCGGCCCAAAGGGAGTCCATTATTTGGCAGAGATTCGATCGCACTTGTGGTAGTAAATATGTAACAGTTTTTCGTTTTTTCGTGTGAGTATCAAGTCGGCCCGAAGGAAGGCTTGATATTTGACATGATTTTACTGTTAATATTTGATTACTACGCCAAGAGTACCACTTACAAGTCTAATTCTTGTCCAAAGATGAGGTTAGATGTTGTGCTAGGTATCTTGTGATGATGGGGTTGCCAATATTGAATCTGAAAATCAAGTTAAGGGAGTGCCTTTATGTTCATGACACTCATAAGGATTATGCTCATATAGCTTTTAAGGTGAATAAATTCAATTTTTCTGCGAATGATGGTCGGCTCAAAGGAAGACCATTATTTGGCCGAATTGCATATACACGTTGGGTAATAAATATGTGACGATTATTTGGATCTTCATGTGAATACTAAGTCGACGCAAAGAAAGGCTTAGTGTTTGACGTGAGTTTATCGTCAATATTTGATTACATTTTTAAGAGTAATGTCAATGCATAGTTATTATTTATGTCTAACGACTAATTATAAATTTTGCAAAGACACTTTAATTATTTGAATTTATTCAATTATAAGAATATTGTTTTGTTCATTCAGTTTGACATTTATTTTTATTATTCTGTCATACTTGGGTTACATTCTCAATTTGTTTGAAACTATTCATTAAATGAATGGTTAGAGAATGTGGAATTATTTTTGGGTCACGATAATCTTAACATTGCCTTGAGAATGTGTTATTGCTACTCATAGGGATTAAAGCATCGTGTGGACTCACGTGATTTGAGGAGTAGTACATTCAAAATGTATGTATATTGATTATCTAAGGTGACATTAAGAAAAAATTTAAGGGCATTATTGAAGTTAATTCAGTTAATTAAGAACCTGCAAAAGTCAAACTCAAAGAAATAACAACAAACATAAGGTTAGAATTTGTACTCGTAAGTTTGTTAAGAATTTTGACACCTAAGGAAATCTAGTACCAGTTTCAACGCCTTGCGTGTCGGTAAGGGTAAACTTCTCATTTTGGGTTTGTCAAAAGTTAATTTTTTATATTCAATCATGCTAGGTGGGTCTATCTAATTTTTTCACTCATATCAAAATATTGTTGCAAGTATAATTAAGATGAGACAAGCCAAGTGATGATGAAAGATGCATCTATTTGGGGATTGTTATCATCTTAGTTTGAGACAGTCAACTAATTTAGTTATCATTAATGACTTGTTCCTTTATTTGAGTATGGAAAATATTTGTACCACCTTAGGTGGAGCTTGATTATTTTTCGTATGGACAAATTTGGTTCTTTGTCCAATGAGAAATAATTAATTTTGTATTTTCCAAATTCAAATAGAGGTGAATCCATCATTTTTGATAGTTTTATATAGTTTAGATCTGAATCTTTTGAAAGTAAACTTGCATTAAGGTTCCGTGGATATAAAGAATAAGTCATAAGCTGTAACACCCGCAAATGTACCCTATTTTTATAGTAAAAATATTATACGGATACTTTTCAGCGAAATTTAGTTTTAGTTTAGAATTAAATTTCTCGTGTCTAATTTGGAATTTCCGAGTTCGTTTACTCATTCATTTCTCGCTCAAATTCACCTAAGTTCGTCTTATTCTTTCCCTCTCATCGTCCTCTATCTGTATTGGTAATAAAATTACAGTCTTTCTCACTTTTCAATTTATCCGTCTTTCTCAAATGTGAATTATATTCATCTTTTACTATCTAATTGTAGGTGGTGACCTGCAAGACCCCGACAAAGACTACTTCTTGATAGAAGAGGACATTGACGCGGATTGAAGACGCGAAAAGGTAACGGTGAAGGGTTACTCGATATCATTTACGTGTTTTATGTGTTTTCTATGTTAGAAATCGTATTTAAAATAAGGTTCGTAATCATAGGAATTGTGTTATTGATGATGGTTGTTGTTGGTTGTTAATTGATATGAGAATTGATGGTTTCTGTTGATAAATGATGATTGTTGTATGTTATTGACAAGTTGAAATATGAGGATCGTGTGCCCGAGACAGGACGCTGGCAGCGTCCATTGACGCTGGCAGCGTCCATTGACGCTGGCAGCGTTGCCTGGCGCTGGCAGCGTTTCATGCTGCCAGATTTTCCCAAAGTTGGACCTTTGAATTTTATTCCCGCCTTGACTTTCCTTGACCCTTTGGACTTAGTTTTCTTGTATTGATGATTTGTTTGTAGGCCACTCCAATTGACGGGTTTGGGTCTCAGGTCTCGGGTCTCGGGTTTGACTTTGACTTTTGTTGACTTTCGGGTTTGACTTTGAATATTAATGTTTCGAATATATGATAATCCTTTCGCTTGTATCGCATATTTGTGACGGTTTTTGATATGTTCCAATTTGAGTCGGTTTTACAAATGTGACGGTTTGAGCACTAATTACCTATGTGCTTTGTATTCTCATTCCCTTGGCTACCTCCACGTTCGTAAGGCTGGAATGTCGGAACGGGGAGTGTATCCTTACTGCTTAATTGCATGTGTTAGTGGGCATATGACGACGTTCTTGGGAGGCGAACGCTTTGCGTTGATCGACTCGGCCGTCAAATGTTGTGTACTTGCGAGGTGGTATCATTTGCATGTAGCGTACCACTTGTTGTGAGGCTTGTGCTCTTTTCCGCCTCTTTCGTGAATGTCGACCGAATTTGGGGTACTCAGCGTCTATGATTGACCGAGTCTTGAATGCGAAATGTCATCGCATGTCGAATCGGAAAACGTTTATTCCGAGAGTCTGGCCAGGTTTAGACTAGGACCGTATTATTATCGTCGTCCTACCGGGAGGAAATTAGTCTACATATACGAAATATAGCATCGTGTATGCGTTCAAGGAAATGTTGTATCCCGTGGATGCCTTTTAATCATACTTGCATGTACACGGTGCTAGTGCGTGTCATTTACCGTGAGAGATGTCGTCAACGTATTGTATGTTTGGTTGGATGGTTATATGATTGATTATTCATGATCGTTGGATGACTTGGCATGGTTTGTTTGTCGAGTCTCAATCTTATCAAACTTACGCCGCTAACGGTGAGATGCAAGCCCTAGTGAGAGTGTATGGTTGCCTAAGAGTGTCTTCCCTGAGTCTTTCTATAATATGATGGTTACGGAATTGTACTTCATATGCTCTTATCTTTATATATTGAATTGCCTATTTATCCTTCTCGTATTTCACATGTATATCTATATATGCATGCTTCTACTTTCGTATTTCCGTTTATGTACGTTTAATGTGATATGGCTGGGAGAACCCGGAGTTACTCCCCACTGACTGCGGCGTTCATGTTTTTCATGGATGAACAGGTTGCTTGAATGGATGGCTTTTTGCTTGGGGTATTTTGGGTTCGGGTGTGAGCTAGCGGGCGTTGGCCTGGATGAGTCACCTCTAGACGTTGTTTAGCTAGTTTTGCTAATTACTTTGATATTGGATGACATTTTGAGAGACTACGTCTCTTTGTAGTATATTTTATATTTCGGTTTTTAATTATTGACATTCCTCGTACCTTTATAATTGCATGTGAAAAGTTTTAAAAACACCGTATTTTCCGCTATATTAATCACATGTTTGTATGTTTTATTTCCGCATTCGCGAGGGTTGTCACAGTTGGTATCAGAGCTTTATCGCTCCCGACGCACATACGTGAACCCTAAACTTAAACCACTTGACCTTGAAATAATAAATGAGAGATGGGTAGAAGTTAAGGATTCTACTTGGTAGTCTATTTGTTTATGCTAAGTGTTAGGATTAACTTGTTTTGTTTTTGTTTCTTATGAAGATGGTTAGACCTCGAGTAGTAGAGAACGTTATGCTAGAAGCTCTTACGCAAGTGTTGAAGAATCAACAAGATGCGGCTATTGCTCTAGCCAACCAAGTTCCCCCTCGAAGAGAAGATAACCACCAAGGAGACTACGCTTGGGTGGCAAGACAAATAGCCAGAAGTAAGATTATACCTTATGGTGGAGAGCCGGACCCTACCGAGCTATCGGAATGGTTCCGAGAAATGGAGAAGCAATTTGATTTATACCAAGTCCGTGAAGAGGACAAGGTAAGGATTGCAAAGCACTTCCTTGTAAGGGAAGCAGATAATTGGTGGGCGATTACTAGTGCCACCGCTACACTTGAATACGATTTCAATTGGGCTTGTTTCAAAGCTCTAGTTGAAGGTCGATTTTATCCCAAGAAGCTAAAGCAACAAAGGCTCAAGGAATTTATTGACTTCAAGCAAGGTGACTTGTCGGCGCAAGACTTCACTACGAAGTTCAACAAGCTTGCTCATTTTGCTCCGAGGCTTATCAAAGATGACGAGGATCGAGCTTTCTACTACCGCAACAAGTTTAGTGCTTTACTTCAAAGTAAAGTGAGAAGGAATACTACTTCCTTTGGGGATTTATATGATGATGCTTTATGGGCCAAGAATTCCATGAAGGCCATTAGGGATGAAGCTATGATGAAGAATCCCTCTCCTTCTTTAACTCCTAGGCCAAATGTCTATGGGAAGAGGCCGTTTACTCCGTCTTCCTCCAACTCTTATGCTAACAAGAGGAGATTTAAGCCTCCCTCAAATGCAAATACAAGAGCTCCCGCTCCTTTCATTCTCCGAGCTACTTCTAATGTGGCTCATAGGCCATATGCTCCTTCTCAAGCTCAAGGTCGCTTATGCAACCGTTGTAGACAACCACACCACCCCGGTGTGTCATGTTCCAACCGACCTTATATTTGCTTCTTTTGCCAAAAGGGTTGTCACCGTTATGATGATTGCCCCGATCGTAAGTTGCCCCCTCCAATTGCCAAGCCTAAGGGTTCTATCTTCGTTCTGAGCCGAGCCGAAGCCGACGCTCATTCGGAGATAATTACGGGTATGTTCTCAATCTTAGAGCAACCGTGTCTTATCTTATTTGATACCGATGCTTCTATGTCCTTTGTGTCTTCGACTTATGCTAATAAATTATCTATCGAGCTTACATCTAGTGAGGATACTCCCATATCCTTACCATCCGGAGAGATTATCTCTTGTTCTACTCTTTATCCAAATGTTACAATCTCTATTTCGGGTGCTATCTTTCCCGCAAATCTCCTTAAGTTTCCTCTAGGAGAGTTTGATGTAATTCTAGGTATTGATTGGTTAGCATTGTATCATGCTAGGTTCGAGTGTCGAGATCAAAAGATTTATTTAAAGAGTCCTTTAGGAGTTAGAATAACCTATAAGGGATCTCATCCCCAAAAAGGTGTGTCTTTGATTTCCGCAATGAAATTAGTGAGTATGGTAAGAAAGGGTCACCAAGCATACTTGTGTATTGTGACTTCTTAAACTACCTCTTTGCCAAATATTGAAGATGTGCCTATAGTTCGTGAATTTGTTGATGTATTCCATGAAGACTTGCCCGGGATTCCTCCCGAGCGTGATGTTGAGTTTTCTATTGATCTTGTCTCTGGTTCCGGACCTATAGCCAAAGATCCTTACCGTATGGCTCCAACCGAGTTGAAAGAGTTAAGGAAGCAGCTTGATGATATGATTGAGAAAGGTTTCATTCGACCAAGTACCTCGCCTTGGGGTGCTCCCGTTCTTTTTGTGAAGAAGAAAGATTGTTCTATGAGGCTTTGTATTGATTACCGTGAGCTGAACCGAATAACAATCAAGAATAGGTATCCTTTGCCGAGGATTGAAAATTTGTTCGATCAACTAAAGGGTGATTCTACTTTTTCCAATATCGATTTGAGATCCGGTTATCACCAAATTCCTGTTCGTGATGCCGATATTCCGAAGACCGCTTTTAGTACAAGGTATGGTCATTATGAGTTCAAGGTGATGCCATTTGGATTGACAAATGCTCCCGCTATTTTCATGGACCAAATGAACCGCACTTTTAGTGAGTGCCTTGATAAGTGTGTGGTGGTGTTCATTGACGATATCCTTATATTCTCTAAGACCGAAGAAGAGCATGCTATTCATCTAAGTACTATTTTGGGTGTTCTTCGTCGTCAGAAGTGGTTTGCCAAATTCTACAAGTGTGAATTTTGGTTACCTAAGGTGTCCTTTCTTGGGCATGTAATTTCTAAAGAAGGTGTAATGGTGGATCCTTCGAAGATTGAAGCTGTGGTTGATTGGAAGAGTCCGACCGACGTTAGAGAAGTTCGAAGTTTTCTTGGCCTAGCTGGTTATTACCGTAGATTTGTAAAGGATTTCTCCGAGCTTGCTAGACCTATGACCCAATTGTTGAAGAAGGAAACCAAATTCCTATGGAATGAAGCTTGTGAAGCCGCTTTTCAAGAGTTAAAGAAAAGGTTGACTACCGCTCCGGTGTTGACTTTACCTGAAGATGGAGTAGACTTTGATGTCTATTGTGATGCTTCCAAGATGGGTTTGGGTTGTGTACTTATGCAAAGTAGGAAAGTGGTGGCTTATGCTTCGAGACAGTTGAGAGTTCATGAAGTGAACTATCCTACTAATGATTTGGAATTGGCCGCCGTTGTTCATGCTTTGAAAGTGTGGAGACACTACCTTATTGGTGTTCGTTGTCGTATATTCACCGATCACAAAAGTTTGAAGTACATATTTACTCAAAAGGAGTTGAATATGAGACAAAGAAGATGGTTGGACTTGGTGAATGATTATGATTTTGAGTTGTTGTACCATGAAGGGAAGGCTAATGTGGTTGACGATGCTCTTAGTAAAAAATCTTCTCATGCATTGAATGCTATGCGGGTATTACCCGATGATCTTTGTATTGAGTTTCGAAAGATGAAGTTAGAATTCGTGGAACGTGGATTTGATTATGTTGGTGCTATGACTGCCGAACCTGTATTCTTCCGTGAGATCCGCGAAAGCCAAGTTGATGATCTTACCTACAAGTCTATTCAAGCCAAACTTCTAGAAGGAAAAGCTAAAGATTTCAAGTTTGATGATAAAGGTGTTCTTCGATTCCATGGCCGTTTGTTTGTTCCTAATGCTCTTGATTTGGGAAAGCGAGTTCTTGATGAAGCTCACCTTTCCCCTTATTCTATTCACCCCGGAGGTGATAAGATGTATAAAGACTTGAAGCTACAATTTTGGTGGCCGAATTTGAAAGGCGATGTTGTGTCTTATGTTGGAAGATGTCTTACTTGCCAACAAGTGAAGATTGACCACAAGAGGCCCGGTGGATTGCTACAACCTTTGGATATTCCTCTATGAAAGTGGGAATCTATTTATATGGATTTTGTCTTGGCTTTGCCAAGGACCGTTGGAAGTAAAGATGTCGTTTGGGTTGTCGTTGATCGTTTGACCAAATGTGCTAGATTCATTCCGATCAAAGAAACTTGGAGTTTAGATCGACTAGCGAAAGCCTATGTTGATGAGATTGTTAGATACCATGGTGTTCCCAAGGAGATTATATCCGACCGAGATCCGAGGTTTTGTTCGAGATTTTGGAAGGCTTTACAAGAAGCCATGGGTAGTAAATTGTTGATGAGTACCGCATTTCATGCCGCTACTGATGGTCAGACCGAGAGGACTATCCAGACTTTAGAAGACTTGCTTAGGGCTTGTGCACTCGACTTCCAATCTAGTTGGGAAAGAGTCTACCGTTGGTTGAGTTTTCTTACAACAATAGTTATCATGCCTCGATCAAGATGGCTCCTTATGAAGCTCCTTATGGAAGAAAATGTCGAAGTCCTATATGTTGGAATCAATTGAGTGATGTTCGTGACTTAGGTCCCGAGGTTCTTGTTGAGACTATTGATCATGTGAAGGTCATTCGTGATAGAATGAAAGCCGCTCAAGACCTTCAAAAGTCTTATGTCGATATCCGAATAAGACCGTTAGAATTTGAAGTTGGTGATAAAGTATTCTTGAAAGTATCTCCAATGAAAGGTGTTAAACGGTTTGGTGTTAAGGGTAAATTGAGCCCGAAATACATTGGTCCCTTTTATATTGTGAAAAGGATTGGTGCCGTTGCTTACAAGTTGGACTTACCCCCGAATTTGGCTAAAGTTCATGATGTATTCGATGTTTCTCAATTGAGGAAGTACGTTAGTGATCCAAGCCATGTTTTTCAAGCGGAAATGCCCGAGCTTGACCCAAATTTTTCGTTTGAAGAGAAGCCGATCCGCATTCTAGATCGCAAGGATAAGAAGTTGAGAATGAAAGTGGTTCCTTTAGTGAAACTCTTGTGGAGATGTGCCAATGTTGAAGAAGAGACTTGGGAAACGGAAGCTTCTATGCGTAGTAAATATCCAAGCTTATTCGATTAAGGTATCTTTCTTTCGCTCAAGTTTCGAGGGCGAAACTTTTTAAAAGGTGGGGTGATTGTAACACCCGCAAATGTACCATATTTTTATAGTAAAATATTATACGGATACTTTTCAGCGAAATTTAGTTTTAGTTTAGAATTAAATTTCCCGTGTCTAATTTAGAATTTCCGAGTTCGTTTTCGGACTTTACGCGAGATTTCGAGTAAGTTACGTCTTAAGACGTTTTTTTGGGCTTTTTCTCATATTTTCCACTTACTCCTTCATATAATCCCTCACAAGCCTAACTCCCTCACATTTAATCTCCTTCTTCCTCACCAAGAAACCCCTAAAACCAAGCCTCCATATTTGATCAAACTTAGAATCGTCTCTACTCATTCATTTCTCGTTCAAATTCACCTAAGTTCGTCTTATTCTTTCCCTCTCATCGTCCTCTATCCGTATTGGTAATAAAATTACCGTCTTTCTCGCTTTTCAATTGATGTGTCTTTCTCAAAGGTGAATTATATTTATCTTTTATTATCTAATTGTAGGTGGTGACCTCCAAGACCCCGACAAAGACTACTTCTTGATAGAAGAGGACATTGACGCGGATTGAAGACGCGAAAAGGTAACGGTGAAGGGTTACTCGATATCATTTACGTGTTTTATGTGTTTTCTATGTTAGAAATCGTATTTAGAATAAGGTTAGTAATCATAGGAATTGTGTTATTGATGATGGTTGTTGTTGGTTGTTAATTGATATGAGAATTGATGGTTTGTGTTGATAAATGATGATTGTTGTATGTTATTGACAAGTTGAAATACGCGGATCGTGTGGCCGAGACAGGACGCTGGCAGCGTTGCCTGGCGCTGGCAGCGTCGTGGGACGCTGGCAGCGTTGCCTGGCGCTGGCAGGGTTTCATGCTGCCAGATTTTCCTAAAGTTGGACCTTTGAAATTTATTCCCGCCTTGCTTTCCTTGATCCTTTGGACTTAGTTTTCTTGTATTGATGATTTGTTTGTAGGCCACTCCAATTGACGGGTTTGGGTCTCGGGTCTCGGGTTTGACTTTGACTTTTGTTGACTTTCGGGTTTAACTTTGAATAATAATGTTTCGAATATATGATAATCCTTTCGCTTGTATCGCATGTTTGTGACGGTTTTTGATATGTTCCACTTTGAGTCGGTTTTACAAATGTTACAGTTTGAGCACTAATTTCCTATGTGCTTTGTACTCTCATTCCCTTGGCTACCTCCACGTTCGTAAGGCTAAAATGTCGGAACGGGGAGTGTATCCTTACTGCTTAATTGCATGTGTTAGTGGGCATATGACGACCTTGTTGGGAGGCGAACGCTTTGCATTGATCGACCTGGCCGTCAAATGTTGTGTACTTGCGAGGTGGTGTCATTTGCATGTAGCGTACCGCTTGTTGTGAGACTTGTGCTCTTTTCCGCCTCTTTCGTGAATGTCGACCGAATTTGGGTTACTCGGCGTGTATGATTGACCGAGTCTTGGATGCGAAATGTCATCGCATGTCGAATCGGAAAACGTTTATTCCGAGAGTCTGGCCAGGTTTAGACTAGGATCATATTATTATCGTCGTCCTACCGGGAGGAAATTAGTCTACATATACGAAATGTAGCATCATATCTTGTATGCGTTCAAGGAAATGTTGTATCCCGTGGATGCCTTTTAATCATACTTGCATGTACACGGTGCTAGTGCGTGGCATTTACCGTGAGAGATGTCGTCAACATATTGTACGTTTGGTTGGATGGTTATATGATTGATTATTCATGATCGTTGGATGACTTGGCATGGTTTGTTTGTCGAGTTTCAATCTTATCAAACTTACGCTGCTAAAGGTGAGATGCAAGCCCTAGTGAGAGTGTATGGCTGCCTAAGAGTGTCTTCCCCGAGTCTTTCTATAATATGATGGTTACGGAATTGTACTTCATATGCTCTTATCTTTATATATTAAATTGCCTATTTATCCTTCTCGTATTTCACATGTATATCTATATATGCATGCTTCTACTTTCGTATTTCCGTTTATGTATGTTTAATGTGATATGCCTTGGAGAACCCGGAGTTACTCCCCACTGACTGTGGCGTTCATGTTTTTCATGGATGAACATGTTGCTTGAATGGATGGCCTTTTGCTTGTGGTATTTTGGGTTCGGGTGTGAGCTAGCGGGCGTTGGCCTGGATGAGTCACCTCTAGACGTTGTTTAGCTAGTTTTGCTAATTACTTTGATATTGGATGCCATTTTGAGAAACAACGTCTCTTTTTAGTATATTTTATATTTCGGTTTGTAATTATTGACATTCCTCGTACCTTTCTAATTGCATATGAAAAGTTTTAAAAACACCGTATTTTCCGCTATATTAATCACATGTTTGTACGTTTTATTTCCGCATTCGCGAGGGTTGTCACATAAGCGACAATTTTCTTTCGGTATGACACATTAAAAGAAAAGTTAAAGTTTTGTGTCAATGAAATTGTAGACCCCTTTAATTCGGATTTTCATATTTAAAGGGGAATAAATACAAACAAAAGGGAGATTAGATATCAAAAGAATTTCATGTGTCTTATTATTAACATATACGGGCATGTGAACCATTTTATACTCTAAGTATTAATGGTTTAAATCGTTATGTTAATGTGTAGACAAAACTTAATCCTGGATATCTAAATCTCATTTGTGAGAAGTTTCAAGTTCTTGATGTTTTCAGTAATATTTGATGAGACATAGTACTCAGTAAAGGATTAATTATGTCATCTTTGATCATAAGAGTAAATACTATGGCAAAATGACTATTAAGAATAACAACATCAAGGGTAATTTAAAGAATTTCTAGAGGAATTCGATCTTGTATTTGATATTATTACACCATATGAGGATTCTTAATATGGATGGTGTATTATGTATGCAAACAAGATTCTAAGGTTTGTTAGAAAGTGTGATTATTCATACTTTTTCCTTGACTCTAGTAATAAGTTCTTAAGAATGCAGCTATTTTGGATAAAGTTCTAACAATAGCATTGTCTATTTATTCATAGTGTAAATGATTTACACATCTGGTATGTCCAACTAATTAAGGTTGAGGTTTAAAAATCATAAGGTTAATAGTTGGGCTTAAAGACAGTCAATGACTATTTTGTTGGAATATACTTAAAGTTGTAAGGGTAATATGGTTATGATCCCACAATCAAGTTGTTTAAGACGGAAATTCAGGGGTTCATTGAGGATATTGTGTTTGAGTGGGAGAAAAGGTAATTGACATTGTATTGAGTCTCCTTGTACAGGATCGTAAGATCAATTGGGTAGAACAAACTCAAATATCTCAAGAACCAATTCATCAAAAGATCCACTTAATAAGGATAAATGCAACTACATTAACTACATTGTTCCTATATGGATACAAAAGGATAACAATGTAATGAATGACTAACAAGTAACAATAAGAGTTAGATAATGAAATGGTAATAGAGATGATCCAATCTTCTTTTGCCAAACCATTGAAGGTTCTAACTCACATAAGTGGACTAATGCCATAAGGTAATAAGGAAATAAGTCATTTTGTGGACAATGATATCTGGACCTTGTTCCATTACCTACAGTTGTGAAATATATTGGTCTCAAATATATATTTGAAACCAAGAAGGGTTCAAAAGGTAATGTAACAATATTTTTCATCCTGTCAGCAATGATTATAAGGATAGTTTGGCATATTCGGTTTTTCAGTTACATTCGATGAATGTTAAAGATTTGTTTCTCAATGGTGACATTGATGAAACTATTCAGTGCAATAACAAAAACTTTGATTCAATATATTCAAAGTAGATATTTTGCAAATTAAGGTAATTCATCCAATAAAGCTCAAGTAAGGTATTCTGTCATAAAGAATACAAATCTGCCAGCTTGTCATCTTATTTGATATTTGATGAATGTGGTTGATGATTGTATATACTCAAGATTCAATGGGAGTTAGTAAATATTTCTTGTTAATACCCTTTCAGTAAAAGAGACAAATTTTGTCTCATTAACGCCCTAAAGATAATATTCATCATATAAAGTAATGCTTAAATTCACGTGTTCCAGGTTTTATTTCACGTGTTTAAGTAATGTGTTATTTACTAAGTTTGTATGTGTTTGGATATTGCATAAATTCTACAGTTTGACAGATATTAAGGCAATATAGATTAGGATCATGGATCCACTAAGGGCAGCCAAATGTATTGTTTGTCATTACATTTGGAACAAAACATTACTTATAGAAGATCGATTCAGGTTGATATCATTCAGTATTTCGACTCCTAGTTCGTCATGAACATTTGTCACTAGGCTGCAAATTCAGCACGGTATTGAAAGACCACTTAAGTAATTTGTGACAAATGTGATAGTTATAGTTTCTAATGACATTACAAGTGATGTATTGTTTAAGAAACAATTCAGAGTGAAAAGGTGTCAATTATACATGTTGATACAAACTCCATTTTGTGGATCCGCTTATTAAGGAATTACCACCCCCGGTCTTTCTTGAGCTCATTGCTCAAATGGGTGTTTCGGTTTTAAGGAAATTCAGTTTAAGTGGGAGTTTGTCATGTTAAGACACATTAAAGATTATGGTAATTAAAGTTATGCAGAAATAAGGTTTTCGGTTTTCAGTTTCACTCTGTATTATTATGGTTGATCTCAGTAAGGTGGACCAGTTGGAAATATGCATATAAGGATCACATTCGGATGCTATTTCCATGCTACATTCCCATGCTCGATTCATGTCATTGGTTATATTAGCATATGTGACCATTGAGGGTCCTGCTACGATAAACTGTAGCAAAGGCCGCTTTGATCTTATGTTGGTATAATTGATGGACCGAATTGCTTAAGATGGTTAGTTTGTTGATAGCACTTTTTGAGCTCATAAGGTTATTGTAAATACAATTATCAGGTGTCACAATATATGAATGTATATGGCCCAAGTGGGAGATTGTAAGAAATATGGGCCTAATACAATATTATATGTGGACAAATTATTAATACAGTTATAATTGTATTTGTACGCTATCTATTAAGTTACGCCCAAGTATATGGTGATCCACTTCGGTGTATAAGATATGGGCTTATTATTATACGTCTTAAAAAGTGTGGGCCGGACTATTTACTAGTGTAGATACCCATTAGGTTTATAATGCATGATGGGCGCATTAGACTAAGGAGACTATATAAAGTCACCTAGGTTATGGTCTCTGGTAGCACACAATAACCTAATCTCCTCCGCCTCCCATCAGTAGAGAGATCCCTATGGTATTTGTGTCTACTAGAAGACCTAATCCCGAAGACCGTCCCTTCAGGCGGTTCATCCCAACCTTTCGTTATGCAATAAGTTACGCTTCCGCATCTTGTATTTACCGAGTAATTTAGTATGAAGTTTACGGTCTCTATTCGGATTAAATCTAACAAGAAATCAATTCAGAGGGATGCCAAGTGACGATCCTGATCTTCACTTGTAAACACTTTGTGACTATTGCGACGCCATCTCCCAAACGGGAGTGACTCAAGACCAAATCCGTTGGGAATTGTTTCCTTTCTCCCTAATAGGAGCGGCGAAACAATGGTTGAAGAGTCTTAACAAGGTTTCTCAAAGAATCTAATCTTGGAAGAACTTGGTTTTAGCATTACCAAAATTTCTACCCACCGGAGAAGACTAACATGCTAAGAGCTCAAATAACCGGTTTTAAGCAACAAGCTGAAGAAACACTCTATGTGGCATGGGAACAGATTCAAAGAGATTATAAGATCATGCCTACATCATAGGTTAAGTGAATGGTTCTTAGTGCAACAATTTTGGAATTGGTTGTATGAGGATGCAAGAGGGATCTTTAATATGGGTTCCAATGGGAGATTCACCGAGTTGAAGATAATCAAACTTGGGCTAAGATAGAGGAGATGGCGACCCATAACTCCCAATTTAGTAGGCCGCGAAAAGCTACTAGAGGAGGAATTCATGAAGTCGATTCCGTCACACAACTTAGTGCCGATCTTGGAGCCCATTTGAGCTCCTACATGGAACCATTGAACCTCAAGATGGACAAGCACATGTCTATTGTCCAACAAGCTCAAACCTCTTCTTCCCATCAACCTATGCAACAAGTAAATTGTAACAACCCTCGCGAATGCGGAAATATAAAACATACAAGCATGTGAATTATATAGCGGAAATATGAAGCTTTTAAAAACTTTTATACATGCAAGAAGAAGTATACGAGGAGTGCCAAATATTACAAACTAAAGTATGAAATACAACCAAGAGACGTAGTCTCTCAAAATATTATAAATGTCAAAGTGTTTAGCAAACTAGCTAAAATCGTCTAGAGGTGAAACTTCCAGGGACAACGCCCGCTAGCTCACACCCGAACCCAAAATATCAAGCAAAATACCATCCAAGCAAGCAACCTGTTCATCCATGAAAAACATGAACGCCACAGTCAGTGGGGAGTAACTTCGGGTTCTCCCAGCCATATCACATTAAACGTACATAGAAGGAAATACAAAAGTAGAGCATGCATTCATATAGATATACATGTGAGAAACGATAAGGATAGATAGGCAATTCGATACTATAATGATAAGAGCATATGGAATACAAATCCGAATCCATCATGTTATACAAAGACTCGGGGAAGACACTCTTAGGCAACCGAATATGCTCACTAGGGCTTGCATCTCACCGTTAGCGGTATAAGTTTGATAAGATTGAGACTCGACAAACAAACCATGCCAAGTCATCCAATGATTAATCATATAATCATTCATCCAAACATACCGACACAAAGACGACATCTCTCACGGTAAATGAAACGCACTAGCACCGTGTACATGGTAAGTATGATTAAAAGGCATCCACGAGATAAGCATTTCCCTGAACGCATAAACGATTCAATTCATTTCGTATATGTGGACTAATTTCCTCCGGTAGGACGACGATAATAATACGATCCTAGTCTAAATCTGGCCAAAATCCCGGAATCGCATTTTCCAGTTCGACATGCGATAAACATTTCACATCCAAGACTCGGTTAATCAAATAATGCCGAGTACCCCAAATTCGGTAGAATAATTCACGAAAGAGGCGGAAAAGAGCTCAAGCCTCATAACAAGCGGTACGCTACATGCAAATAACACCACCTCGCAAGTACACAATATTTGACGGCCGGGTTGATCAACGCAATGCGTTCGCCTCCCAACAACGTCGTCGTATGCCCACTAACACATGCAATTAAGCAGTAGGATACATCCCCGTTCCGACATTCCAGCCTTACGAACGTGGAGGTAGTCAAGGGAATGAGAGTACAAAGCACATAACAAAATAGTGCTCAAACCGTATCATTTGTAAAAACCGACTCAAAGTGGGACATACCAAAAACCGTCACAAAACATGTGATACAAGCGAATGAAATATCATATATTCAAAACATCAATATTATAAGTCACTACGTAAAATTATACGATAAACGAATCATGCGAACTATTATAAATTACGAGTTTTAGAAATTATAAGAAAAATACATAGCCGTGTTGCCGGCCGGTCAGAGGACCGGCGGCCGGTACCCCGGCATGCGCATCATGCCTAATACAAAAATCACAAAGGAAAGAGCAGCGTGTTCCAGGCCGGTCTGGAGGTCGGCGGCCGGTACCCCGGCCAGGAGCACCTTTACACAAAAATCCAACATTCACTACTGATGTGTTCCCAGCCGGTGGGCAGACCGGCGGCCGGTCACCCGGCTGGGAACCCCAGTTCATCCGTGAGCTTCTTACACTTGCTCAATCAATTTCAATTCTCATATTTAACTTCTAATAATTATCAACAATCAATATTCATCATCAACAATCATCAACTAACAACTATCATCATCAATAACATAAATCCTAAGCTTACTAATCGTATTCTAAATACGAATTCTAACATAAAAAGCATATAAAACACGTAAATGATATCGAGTAACCCTTCACCGTTACCTTTATGCGTCTTTACTCCGCGTCAAGGTCCTCTTCAACTAAGAAATAGTCTTTGTCGGGATCTTGAAGGTCACCACCTACAAATAATTAATAAAAGATGAATTTACTTCACCTTGAGAAAGACGAAAAGTTTGAAAAGCGAGAAAGACCGTAATTTTATTATCAATACGGATAGAGGATGATAAGAGGGGAAGAATAAGACGAACTTACGTGAATTTGAGCGAGAATTGAGCGAGATATGACGAATCTAAGCTTGGAAAGTGTATGGAAGATAGGGTTTTGGGTTTCTTAGAGAAAAAGGAAGTTTGAGTTGTGTGAGTATGAATTAGGTTAGGAGGTACTATGAGGGAGTATGAGGGAAAAAGTCAAGAAAAAGTCAAAGACGACTTAAGACGGGATTTACTTGAAATCTAGCGGAAAATCCAAATACGAACTCGGAAATTCTAAATTCGACTCGGAAAAATTAAATTCTAAATTAAAACTAAAATTCGCTGAAAAGTATCCGTAAAATATTTTCACTATAAAAATAGGGTACATTTGCGGGTGTTACATAAATGCTATGGTGATGACACCAGATCTACCTCAAGGAGTATGTGAGTGTTGTGGCACATATGGGCATGACCCTCAAGAGTGAAGAGGATCGGTTGAACAAGTGAATGCCTTGCAATCTTATAGACAAGGAACCCCTTACTCCAACTTCTATAATGAGAACACAAAAAAACCATCCAAACCTCTCATACAAAAGCCAAAATGTCCTAAATCCTCAACCACAACAATCATATGTTGCCCCACCCCTAAGAAACAACCAACATTTCCAAAGACCACTATACACCCAAAACCAACCTTCCTACAACCAATAAAAATTCAATCAAAATAAACAACAATACAACCCACCACCACAAAATCAACCTCCCATGCAACAACAAGTTCGAGACCAATTCTTTGACCTTCAAAAAGCGGTCCTCTAATTGCAAAAAGACAATAAAGCCAAAGATATCATAATCAAAAACATCCTTGCCCACAACAAGATGCTTGAAACACAAGTAACGCAAATAGCATCGGGGAGTTTCTCTAGGGGGAAAGGTCAATTACCTCCACAAGGTAACCCACCCAAGAATGAAACCGCCAATGTCATACAATTGAGGTGTGGAAAGCGTTATGAGGGTCCAAAGATGCCAACTGAAGATGAAAATGGCGAGGGAGAGAAAGTGGTATATGAGGTAGTGGCTCAAAATAAAGTCATTGAGTTGGATGACAAGGAAGAGGAGAGTTCATCAACTGAACAAGTTTTCAATGAAAAGAAGAATGTGGAGGAAACAAAAAGCAAGAAGGTTGAGGAACCTATAGTGATAAGGCTTCCTTTTCCTAGTAGAAAAGCAAAGACCAAGTTAGACAAGCAAATTGGCAAGTTCATGGACATTGTCAAAAACTTGGAAGTTTCCATACCATTCACTGATCTAATCACTCAAATCCACGCCTATGCAAAATTCAGGAAAGAGATACTCACAAGAAAGATGTCATTGAATGGAGTTGAAATCGTGGCATTCACCGGAGAATGTAGTGCCTTTCTACAAAACCCCTCTCCTCCAAAATTGAAAGATCCGGGTAGTTTCTCTATCCCATGCACTATAGGATCCACACAAATTGACAAAGCCTTGTGTGACTTGGAGAAAGTGTGAGTGTGATGCCTTATTCCGTATGTGAAAAGCTTGGTATGGGAGACCTCAAATGCACCAACATCACACTTCAAATGGCATATCGATCTACAAAGAAACCTTTGGGTAGGTCTCTTGGAAGATGTCCCGGTTAGAATTGGAAAATTCTTCATTCCGGGGGATTTCATAGTTCTTGATATGGCGGAGGATTCTCAAATCCCTATCATTCTTGGGAGACCGTTATTGCACACCGCCAGGGCGATAAATGATGTGAAACATGGGAAATTAACTCTTGAGGTGGGGGGTGAAAAGATCACATTCAACTTGGAAAGTGCTATGAAGTCTCCAAATCTTGGAGAATCATGTTACATGATTGACATTATCGATGCTTTCATTGAAGAAGTTACACCTAGCTTCTTGATGAAAGATCCTTTGGAGGCAATGTTGACCTTAGAATCAAGGGATGTCATGGGAGATCTACATGAGTTTGCATTTGACTTACTTGAAGTAACTTTGGAAGGAAGGGAGCTTGATGAGGAGCAATTGTTAAGACTTGAGTGTATCATCCAAACTACTTGTGTGGTTGAGGTAAAAACTCCTTCTCTTAAACCCCTTCCCTAAAACTTAATGTATGCTTATCTTGATGATTCCAAATGTAAACCCGTGATAATGCCCATCTTGATGATCTACAATTAGCCGCCTTGTTATGTGTGTTGCAAAAACATGAGAAAGCTATAGGCTATAGCTTGGATGATTTGAAGGGAATTAGTCCCGAATTGTGCATGCATAGAATTCACATGGAAGATGACCAGCAACCTAGGAGGCAACCATAAAAGAGACTTAACCCCACTCTACAAGAAGTTGTCAAAAGTGAGGTTATGAAACTACTTGACGTCGGGATCATCTACCCAATCTCCTATTCCGATTGGGTTAGCCCCGTGCAAGTGGTGCCAAAGAAAGGTAGGACCACAGTAGTTAAGAATTATAAAAATGAATTGGTGCTAACTAGCGTGGTAACGGGGTGAAGAATGTGTATAGATTATAAGAGGTTGAATGCCTCAACTAGGAAAGACCACTTCCCTCTCCCCTTCATTGACCAACTACTTAAGAGACTTGCCTCCAACAAGTACTTTTGCTACCTTGATGGCTACTCGGGATTTTTCCAAGTACCAATCGACCCAATTGACCTATCTAAGACCACCTTCACATGCCCTTATGACACATTTTCCTATAGGAGAATGTAGTTTGGCCTTTGCAATGCACTGACAACATTTCAAAGATGCATGATGAGCATCTTTTCCGACTATATTGAATCCATCATGGAAGTTTTTATGGATGATTTTAGTGTGTATGGGAAAGACTTTTATGTGTGCTTGCATAATTTAGATTTGGTTTTGCAAAAATGTGAAGATGTGAGTCTTGTGTTTAATTGAGAGAAGTGCCACTTCATGGTAAATAAAGGGGTAGTTCTTGGTCGTTTAATATCGGAAAAGGGTATCCAAGTGGATCGAGCTAAGGTGGAAGTGATTGAGCAATTGTCCCCAACTTCAAACCTAAAGGGGGTTAGAAGCTTCCTTGGTCATGCCGGTTTTTACCGCCGGTTTATCAAGGACTTCTCAAAAATTGTTAAACCACTTACACAACTCCTCCTCAAGGATACCTCTTTCCTCTTTACTAATGATTGTCTTGAACCATTTTATAGGATCAAGAAGGATCTTATCTCGGCTCCCATCATCCAATCTCCGGATTGGGACTTGCCATTTGAAGTTATGTGCGACGCTAGTGACTATGCCATTGGCGCGGTTCTTGGCCAACGGAAAGACAAAGCTTTGCATGCCATATAATATTCAAGCAAGACCCTTGATGATGCTCAAATAAATTATGCAACAACGAAGAAATAACTTCTTGCTATTGTCTATGCTCTTGACAAGTTCCGCTCATATTTGGTGGGTTCTAAGGTGATAGTGTACATGGACCATGCCGCCCTTAAGGACTTACTTGCCAAGAAGAAAGCCAAACCCCGCCTCATTTGGTGGATCCTTCTTCTACAAGAATTTGACTTGTAGATTCGGGACAAAAAGGGTGCGGAGAATGCGGTCGCGGATCACTTGTCACGGTTATGCTTCAAGGGAAGCAAGAATGAGATGCCCATCAACGATTCCTTTCCGGATGACTTTTTCGCCATAAGTGAGACTCTTCAAAACCAAACACCTTGGTTTGCGGACTTTGCAAATTACACTGTTGGTGGTGTCCTTCCACCGAACATGAACCACAATCAAAAGAAGAGGTTCTTATTTGAAGTGAAACGGTATTTTTGGGATGACCCCTTGCTATTCAAAGAATGTGGTGATGGTATGTTTCAGAGGTGTGTGCCTCAATGAGAGTGTGAGGAGATAGTGAGAGGGTGCCACTCCTATCCATATGGAGGGAAACATGGTGCAAGAAAAACCATATCTAAGATCCTACAATTCAGTTCTTTTGGCCCTCCATGTTTCAGGACGTCAAACACTTTGTTCAATGTTGTGACGCTTGCCAACAAACCGGAAATATATCATGGAGAAATGAAATGCCTCAAATGGGGATATTTGAGGTTGAGATATTCGATGTGTGGAGGATAGATTATCAAGGCCCCTTCATCTCTTCAGAGGGTAATAGATACATCCTTGTGGTCGTAGACTATGTGTCGAAATAGGTTGAGGCGGTGGCTTCCCCTACTAATGATACCAAGGTTGTCATCAATATCCTCAAAAATATCATATTTCCAACATTTGGAGTACCAAGGGCCTTAATAAGTGATGGAGGAACACATTACCATGAAAAAGACTTGACTCTCTCCTTTTCAAGTATAATGTTCATCACCGTACCCGTTTGGGGTACCATCCCCAAACAAGTGGACAAGTTGAAATTTCTAACAGAGAGATTAAGTCTACATTGGAAAAAGTGGTTTCCAAGCATCGGAAAGATTGGAGCTCAAAGCTTGACGATACTCTATGGGCATATAGGACGTCGTTCTAAACCCCAATTGGAATGTCGCCCTATAATTTGGTGTATGGCAAGGCTTGCCATTTGCCCATAGAACTTGAATACAAAGCATATTGGGCAATCAAAGAGCTAAATCTTGATGCTAAGTTCAGTGGAGAAAAGCAGTTGCTCAAAGTACAAGAACTTGAGGAGTTTAGGCTCCAATCTTATGAGAATTCCCGTTGATACAAGGAGAAGACGAAGCACATTCATGACAAGAAAATCTTGACAAAGAACCTCCAATGCGGAGACAAAGTACATCTCTTCAATTCTAGGTAAAAACTCTTGCCGGGAAAGTTAAAATCCAGGTGGTCGGGTCCCTTTTTTATCACTGAGGTTGGCAAGTACGGGGACTTAGAGTTGTCGACCAAAGATGGGCAAAAGTTCAAGGTTAATGGGCAACGAATCAAGCTTTACCATGAAGGCACCTTTGTCAGGGTAGTCGATGTAAGTTTCTTAAACCCGATATTAGACATTTATAATATCATATTACAATTAGTTTACTCATTAAACTAAATGGATCTTATGCATGCATAACATAAAAACAAATAAGGAAGAATAAGTAGTTCCTTACATAAATTTAAACGGATTTTGGGGACAAAATAGGACTCCTTCCTACTTTGTTCTTGAGCTCAAAATATAAGGATGAACTCCAAGTTCTTAGTATAAGAACACTCCTCTAAGTTGCACCCAAGACTACCCTTAATCTCTACAAAATACTACACTAGTATGATATTGTAGTAGCCCCTAAAATATCATCTAATAACTCATATTACTACACTAGTATATTATTAGAGAAATATAACTCAAGTTTTTGTGGAAAACTTCTCTAAGTTTTCTAGTGTGAGAGTAGAGATTATAAAGAGATAAACATGTTTTAGAACATATTATCAAGTGCATGCAACAAGAGGAAAAACACTCCTCTTATGGCTTTAGTTGGCCGGTCATGGGCTCCCATGGGGAAGGGTGTGCCTTTTTCTTTTTGTCTTCACAAGACAATAGATTAGGTATAGAAATAGGCTAGGTAATCATGTGATCTAATTCTCAATTAGAACACCTAATCAAGCCTAAAACCCTACCCTTGTAGCTCCCAAAAACCGGTGCCATGCATGTAAAATGGAGTCCATTTTATTTTTGTAGTTTGTCATTTGTCACATATGTGACATGTGACATGTAACATGTAATTAAGCTTATAAATGTACATTTAACTAATTTAAATGCAATTTCATAACAAATAAATTAGACTTAACATTTTAAGTCACATTTTATAATTACATGTAAATAAAATTGGTAATCTCATATTTGGTTAATATAATCTACAACAGTTTGTAATTATAATCGACCAGTTTTCACTTATCTCAAATGTTTCATAAACATAATGCATTCTTAGTAATATAACAATTAAATTACTAAAATGAATCTTATTTAATCATATTACAATAATATATATTTCTCACTTACAATTTAAACTTAGTTCAATTTAAGGGATTAACTAATCTGTATCGCTATACAATTAATTAATGTACATGATTAGGGGATTGTCCTTTAGGTGTGACCTCAAGGGATCAACTGATCACCACCGTCATACGACAATAACGTCAAACTCAATTGAGCCAATCGTTACCGATTTATGTTGACCAGTTGACTATAATATTCATCATCCCTTTTGTATTCTTATTATTGAGATTTAATTATGTGATCGCACTATTGTTGAGGACACTTACTCCAACAGTCGAGGCTTTGTACCTTAAGCCGACAACCCTCCAATAATTTGAAGACAAGTTCGGGTTTAGTGGAGTCCCCCAAGAACCACTATTTGTAAATATTTCTAACTCTTTGATGATTTTTAGTAATAGAGTAATTTGCATTGAAATCGATTAAATTATCATTATTTAAATTGAATTTCATTTCAATTAAATCGTAATTAAATCGATTTCAATTAATTCATTTTGATTTACAATTGTTGAGCATTATTGATTTATGAGAGTTGTGATGGAGGGAGCTAATCTTGTGTTTAATTGATTTTTGAGATGAAATTAAGTGAAAAAGGAAGAAATAAAATGAAGAAGAGGTGGATAAGCGGGAAAGAAATGAAGCGAAAAGACGCTAAGGAGCGTCTCTTGCATGAGACGGGTTTATGTGCTCGAGCAAGTAAGTCACGAACTTGACTCAAAGTCACGCCTATGACATAGCTCACAAAAGGAAGATTTCCTTTGCACAATGCATGTCACACCCGTGACTGAAGATGTCATGCTCGTGATGAGCCGTCACGCTCGTGACTCGAGCTCACGGTCGTGAAGATGTTACCCAACGCTAAGCGTGTTTCTGCCTATCTCACGCCCTTGACGAGCCGTGTCACGCTCGTGACGAGCAAGTCACGCTAGTGACTGCTTCATACCCGGCTCCCTTTAAGTCTTTTTTCCCTTCTTTCTTTCTCCTTCAATTTCATAAGAACACAAATACACTTCTCCTCACTCTCTCACTAAAATCAGCTCTTCTTCCTCAAGTCTTCAACAAAATCCCTCATTTCTTCCCCAAATCACTCTAAGAACTTTATTTTATCCATTATAAACACATAAGACAAACGTTTTCACCTAAAAACCACACAAAAACTTTAAAAAAATTGATTTTGAAACCTAGAGTTTCAAAAATCCGAAATTGGGGATCTTTAATTTTGCTGGGTTTTGGGGTTTCCTACTAGAATAGAAGGCCATTTAGTAGAACATTGGAACTTTTTCAAGTGTTCTAGGAGCTTAAAGGGGAGATTTTTGAGAAACGTTTTGGGAAAGCTTTAGAAGTAGTCTACAATGGTAGGAAGGAAAAAGGGAAAGCTTCTACTTCTAGAGCTCCAAAGAGAAGAAGGGGAAGTAGCTCTAACAACCTCGACACCGGCGAGGACCAAGAAGTTGAGCAACTTCCAGACTTTTCGAAAGTCTTCTTCATGACGGATGCTCACCGGGAGGCTTTCGAAAGCAGAAAGAGGTTGGACATGGTGGCAAAAACCTTCCTTTGCCACGATGTTCTAAAGAAGCTCGGGATAGAAAAACATATACTCGCCTTCTTCACGGCGACAGGTATGAATACACTCTTCTATATGCATGAACTCTCTTATAGGATTTTAACATTAGAATTCATTAGTCGTTTCAATTCCTGTTTAAATGATGATGGTGTTCCCTGTTTTAGTTTCCGAATAGCCAATACTACCCCAGTCGTTCCCTTTACTGACTTTGCCACTATTTTCGGGTAGGAGGTTCCTTCGCGGGAGGATTCTAGGAAGCCGAAGGGATTTTTGGAGGCACCTTTGTGGTTGGCATTGATGGGGATATTCTTTCTGATTTTAGGAGGAATTCATCTTTGTTTATTCAATACCACGTGGCCCGTTTTTGGCAATGACTTGTGTCGGGAACTTTCCTTAATAGATTTGAGCCAAACAACTTCTACAACTCGACCTAGCATTATTAGAGTCGCACATGAAGGTGCAAGGGTTGGGGGTTCCCATCCAATACGATTTAGTGCGTGAAATGTATAAAAGAATCAGAAAATTGGGGACTATAACTAATCAGAATCAAACGGCGGTGATTGAGGGATTGGTTACGTACCTAGCAAAACATTTTAAAACGGACATCAATAGCGACGGGGTGTGACAACCCTCGCGAATGCGGAAATAAAACATAAAAAGCAATGTGATATATATAGCGGAAAATACAATGTTTTTAAAACTTTTCACATGCAAATAGAAAGGTACGAGGAATGTCAATAATTACAAACCAAAATATAAAATACTACAAGAGACGTAGTCTCTCAAAATGTTATCCAACATCAAAGTTATTAGCAACTAGCTAAACAACGTCTAGAGGTGACTCATCCAGGCCAACGCCCGCTAGCTCACACCCGAACCCAAAATACCACAAGCAAAAAGCCATCCAATCAAGCAACCTATTCATCCATGAAAAACATGAACGCCACAATCAGTGGGGAGTAACTCCGGGTTCTCCCAGCCATATCACAATAAACGTACATAAAAGGAAATACGAAGGTAGAAGCATGCATATATAAATATACATGTGAATTACAATAAGGATAAATAGGCAATTAAATATATAAAGATAAGAGCATATGAAGTACAAATCCGTAACCATCATATTATAGAAAGACTCGGGGATGACAATCTTAGGCAACCATACACTCTCACTAGGGCTTGCATCTCACCGTTAGCGGCATAAGTTTGATAAGATTGAGACTCGACAAACAAACCATGACAAGTCATCCAAAGATCATGAATAATCAATCATATAATCATCCAACCAAACGTACAATACGTTGACGACATCTCTCACGGTAAATGACATGCACTAGCACCGTGTACATGGCAAGTATGATTAAAAGGCATCCACGGGATACAACATTTCCCTGAACGCATACACGATTCAATTCATTTCGTATATGTAGACTAATTTCCTCCTGGTAGAACGACGATATAAATATCCGGTCCTAGTCTAAACCTGGCCAGACTCTCGGAATCACATTTTCCGATTCTACATGCGATAAACATTTCGCATCCAAGACTCGGTCAATCATAGACGCCGAGTACCCCAAATTCGGTCAACCTTCACGAAAGAGGCGGAAAAGAGCACAAGCCTCATAAGAAGCGGTACGCTACATGCATATGACACCACCTCGCAAGTATACAATATTTGACGGTCGGGTTGATCAACGCAAAGCGTTCGCCTCTCAACAACGTCGTCATATGCCCACTAACACATGCAATTTAGCAGTAAAGATACACTCCCCGTTCCGACATTCCAGCCTTACGAACTTAGAGGTAGCCAAGGGAATGAGAGTACAAAGAACATAGGAAATTAGTGCTCAAACTGTCATTTGTAAAACCGACACAACGTGGAACATATCAAAAACCGTCACAAAACATGCGATACAAGCGAAAGGATTATCATATATTCGAAACATTAATATTCAAAGTCAAACCCGAAAGTCAACAAAAGTCAAAGTCAAACCCGAGACCCAAGACCCAAACCCGACAATTGGAGTGGGCTACAAACAAATCATCAATGCAAGAAGACTAAGTCCAAAGGGTCAAGGAAAGTCAAGGCGGGAATAGAATTCAAAGGGTCGATTTTGGGAAAAACTGGCAGCAAAAAACGCTGCCAGTGTCAGGCAACGCTGCCTGCGTCCTCACGACGCTGCCTACGTCCTCACGACGCTGCCTGCGTCCTCACGACGCTGCCTGCGTCCTCACGACGCTGCCAGCGTCCATGGACGCTGCGAGCATCCTCTCTCAGGCACGCGATCCTTCATTCACGAAAATCCCAACTTTCACTAAGGTTTAACATACAATAATCATCATTTATCATCACAAACCATCAATTCTCATATCAATTATCAACTAACAACAACCATCATCAACAACACAATTCCTATGATTACTAAACTATTCTAAATACGATTTCTAACATAGAAAACACATTAAAACAAGTAAATAATATTGAGTAACCCTTTACCGTTACCTTTTCGCTTCTTCAATCCGCGTCGATGTCCTCTTCTATCAAGAAGTAGTCTTCGTCGGGGTCTTGGAAATCACAACCTACAATTAGATAATAAAAGATGAATATAATTCACGTTTGAGAAAGACGGATAAATTGAAAAGCGAGAAAGACGGTAATTTATTACCAATTAAGATAGAGGACGATGACAGGGAAAGAATAAGACAAACTTGAATGAATTTGAGCGAGAAATGAAGGAGTATAATCGATATTAAATTGGAGCAACTATGGAGGTTAGGGTTTGATGGTTGCTTGGTGAGGAAGAAGAAGATTAAATTGTGAGGGAGTTAGGGTTATGAGGGAGTATATGAAGGAGTAAGTGGAAAATATGAGAAAAAGCCCAAAAACGTCTTAAGACGTAACTTACTCGGAATCTCGCGTAAAGTCCAAATACGAACTCGGAAATTCTAAATTAGACACGGGAAATTTAATTCTAAACAAAAACTAAATTTCGCTGAAAAGTATCCGTAAAAAAAAATTTTACTATAAAAAATAGGGTACATTTGTGATCCGTAAAAAATCATTCTCCAATTCAACCATCTTCTTTGTCTCATATTCAACTCTTTTTGAGTAAATATGTCTTCAAACTTTTGTGATCGGTGAATATACGACAATGAACACCAATAAGGTAGTGTCGCCACACTTTCAAAGCATGAACAACGGCAGCCAATTCCAAATCATGAGTAGGATAGTTCACTTCATGAACTCTCAACTATCTCGAAGCATAAGCCACCACTTTCCTACTTTGCATAAGTACACAACCCAAACCCATCTTGGAAGCATCACAATAGACATCAAAGTCTACACTATCTTCAGGTAAAGTCAACATCGGAGCGGTAGTCAACCTTTTCTTTAACTCTTGAAAAGCGGCTTCACAAGCTTCATTCCATAGGAACTTGGTTTCCTTCTTCAGTAATTGGGTCATGGGTCTATCAAGCTTGGAGAAATCTTTGACAAATCTTCGGTAATAACCAGCTAAACCAAGAAAACTTCGAACTTCTCTAACATCGGTCGGACTCTTTCAATCCACAACGGCCTCAATTTTAGAAGGATCCACCATTACACCTTCTTTAGAAATTACATGCCCAAGAAAGGACACCTTAGGTAACCAAAATTCGCACTTGGAGAATTTGGCAAACCACTTCTGACGACGAAGAACACCCAGTCCTTAGATGAATAGCATGCTCTTCTTCGGTCTTGGAGAAAATAAGGATGTCGTCAATGAACACCACCACACACTTATTAAGGTACTCACTAAAAGTGCGGTTCATTTGATCCATAAAAATAGCGGGAGCATTTGTCAATCCAAATGGCATCACCTTGAACTCAAAGTGACCATACCTTGTACTAAAAGCGGTCTTCGGAATATCGGCATCACGAACGGGAATTTGGCGATAACCGGATCTCAAATCGATCTTGGAAAAAGTAGAAGCACCCTTTAATTGATCAAACAAATCTTCAATTCTTGGCAAAAGATACCTATTCTTGATTGTAATTCGATTCAATTCACGGTAATCAAAACAAAGCCTCATAGAACCATCTTTCTTCTTCACAAAGAGAATGGGAGCAGCCCAAGGCGAGGCACTTGGTCGAATGAAACCCTTCTCAATCATATCATCAAGCTGCTTCCTTAACTCTTTCAACTCGGTTGGAGCCATACGGTAAGGAGCTTTGGCTATGGGTCCAGAACCAGGTACAAGATCAATAGAAAACTCAACATCACGCTCGGGAGGAATCCCGCAGGCAAGTCTTCATGGAATACATCAACAAATTCACGAACTATAGGCACATCTTCAATATTTGGCAAAGAGGTAGTTGTAGAAGTCACAATACACAAGTTTGCTTGGTGACCCTTTCTTACCATACTCATCAATTTCATTGCGGAAATCAAAGACACACCCTTTCGGGGATGAGATCCCTTATAGGTTATTCTAACTCCTAAAGGACTCTTTAAATAAATCTTTTGATCTCTAAACTCGAACCTAGCATGGTATAACGCTAACCAATCAATACCTAGAATTATATCGAACTCTCCTAGAGGGAACTTAAGGAGATTAGCGGGAAAGATAGCACCCGAAATAGATATTGGGACATTAGGATAAAGAGTAGAACAAGAGATAATTTTTCCGGATGGTAAGGATATGGGAGTATCCTCACTAGAAGTAGGCTGGATAGATAATTTATTAGCATAAATCGAAGACACAAAGGACATAAAAGCATCGGTATCAAATAGAATAAGACACGGTTGCTCTAAGATTGAGAACATACCCGTAATTATCTCCGGATGAGCATCGGCTTCGGCTCGGCTCAAAACGAAGATAGAACCCTTAGGTTTGGCAATTGGAGGGGGCAACTTTCGATCGGGACAATCATCATAACGGTGACCACCCTTTAGGAAAAAGAAGCAAACATAAGGTCGGTTGAAACATGCTACACGGGGATGGCGTGGAAGTCTACAACGATTGCAAATGCGACCTTGAGCTTGAGGAGGAGCATATGGCTTATGAGCCACGTTAGAAGTAGCTCGGGGAATGAAAGGAGCGGGAGCTCTTGCACTTGCATTTGGAGGAGGATTGAATCTCCTCTTGTTGGCATAAGAGTTGGAGGAAGACGGAGTAAACGGTCTCTTCCCATAGACATTTGGCCTAGGAGTGAAAGAAGGAGAGGGATTCTTCATCATAGCTTCATCCCTAATGGCCTTCATTGAGTTTTGGGCCCATAAAGCATCATCATATAGATCCCCAAAGGAAGTAGTATTCCTCCTCACTTTACTTTGAAGTAAAGCACTAAGCTTGTTGCGGTAGTAGAAGGCTCGATCCTCGTCATCTTTGATAAGCCTCGGAGCAAAATGAGCAAGCTTGTTGAACTCCGTAGTGAAGTCTTGTGCCGACAAATTACCTTGCTTGAAGTCAATAAATTCCTTAAGCCTTTGTTGCTTTAGCTCCTTGGGATAAAATTGACCTTCAACTAGAGCTTTGAAACAAGCCCAATTGAAATCATCTTTAAGAGTAGCGGTGGCACTAGTAATCGCCCACCAATTATCTGCTTCCCTTACAAGGAAATGCTTGGCAATCCTCACCTTATCCTCTTCACGGACTTGGTATAAATCAAATTGCTTCTCCATTTCTCGGAACCGTTCCGATAGCTCGGTAGGGTCCGGCTCTCCACCATAAGGTATAATCTTACTTCTGGCTATTTGACCAGCTACCCAAGCGTAGCCTCCCTGGTGGTTATCTTCTCTTCGAGGGGGAACTTGGTTGGCTAGAGCAATAGCCGCATCTTGTTGATTCTTCAACACTTGCGTAAGAGCTTCTAGCATAACGTTCTCTACTAGTCGAGGTCTAACCATCTTCATAAGAAACAAAAACAAAACAAGTTAATCCTAACACTTAGCATAAACAAATAGACTACCAAGTAAAATCCTTAAATTCTACCCATCTCTCATTTATTATTTCAAGGTCAAGTAGTTTAAGTTTACGGTTATCGTGTGTGCGTCGGGAGCGATAAAAGCTCTGATACCAACTGTGACAACCCTCGCGAATGCGGAAATAAAATATAACAAGCAATGTGATATATATAGCGGAAAATACGATGTTTTTAAAACTTTTCACATGCAAATAGAAAGGTACGAGGAATGTCAATAATTACAAACCAAAATATAAAATACTACAAGAGACGTAGTCTCTCAAAATGCTATCCAACATCAAAGTTATTAGCAACTAGCTAAACAACGTCTAGAGGTGACTCATCCAGGCCAACGCCCGCTAGCTCACACCCGAACCCAAAATACCCCAAGCAAAAAGCCATCCAATCAAGCAACCTGTTCATCCATGAAAAACATGAACGCCAAAATCAGTGAGGAGTAACTCTGGGTTCTCCCAGCCATATCACAATAAACGTACATAAAAGGAAATACGAAGGTAGAAGCATGCATATATAAATATACATGTGAATTACGAGAAGGATAAATAGGCAATTAAATATATAAAGATAAGAGCATATGAAGTACAAATCCGTAACCATCATATTATAGAAAGACTCGTGGATGACACTCTTAGGAAACCATACACTCTCACTAGGGCTTCCATCTCACCGTTAGCGGCATAAGTTTGATAAGATTGAGACTCGACAAACAAACCATTCCAAGTCGTCCAAAGATCATGAATAATCAATCATATAATCATCCAACCAAACGTACAATACGTTGACGACATCTCTCACGGTAAATGACATGCACTAGCACCGTGTACATGACAAGTATGATTAAAAGGCATCCACGGGAGACAACATTTCCCTGAACGCGTACACGATTCAATTCATTTCGTATATGTAGACTAATTTCCTCCTGGTAGAACGACGATATAAAAATCCGGTCTTAGTGTAAACATGGCCAGACTCTCGGAATCACATTTTCCGATTCGACATGCGATAAACATTTCGCATCCAAGACTCGGTCAATCATAGACGCCGAGTACCCCAAATTCGGTCAACCTTCACGAAAGAGGCGGAAAAGAGCACAAGCCTCATAACAAGCGGTACGCTACATGCATATGACACCACCTCGCAAGTATACAACATTTGATGGCCGGGTCAATCAACGCAAAGCGTTCGCCTCCCAACAACGTCGTCATATGCCCACTAACACATGCAATTTAGCAGTAAAGATACACTCCCCGTTCCGGCATTCCAGCCTTACGAACGTGGAGGTAGCCAAGGGAATGAGAGTACAAAGCACATAGAAAATTAGTGCGCAAACCGTCATTTGTAAAACCGACTCAAAGTGGAACATATCAAAAACCGTCACAAAACATGCGATACAAGCGAAAGGATTATCATATATTCAAAACATTAATATTCAAAGTCAAACCCGAAAGTCAACAAAAGTCAAAGTCAAACCCGAGAGCCAAGACCCAAACCCGGCAATTGGAGTGGGCTACAAACAAATCATCAATGCAAGAAGACTAAGTCCAAAGGGTCAAGGAAAGTCAAGGCGGGAATAGAATTCAAAGGGTCGATTTTGGGAAAAACTGGCTGCAAGAAACGCTGCCAGCGCCAGGCAACGCTGCCACCGTTCTGTCTCAGGCACGCGATCCTTCATTCACGAAAATCCCAATTTTCACTAAGGTTCAACATACAACAATCATCATTTATCATCACAAACCATCAATTCTCATATCAATTATCAACTAACAACAACCATCATCAACAACACAATTCCTATGATTACTAAACTATTCTAAATACGATTTCTAAAATAGAAAACACATTAAAACACGTAAATGATATCGAGGAACCCTTCACCGTTACCTTTTCGCGTCTTCAATCCGCGTCGATGTCCTTTTCTATCAAGAAGTAGTCTTTGTCGGGGTCTTGGAGGTCACCACCTACAATTAGATAATAAAAGACGAATTTGAATGAATTTGAGCGAGAAATGAAGGAGTAGAATCGATATTAAATTGGAGCAAATATGGAGGTAAGTGTGTGATGGTTACTTGGTGAGGAAGAAGAAGATTGAATTGTGAGGGAGTTAGGGTTATGAGGGAGTATATGAAGGAGTAAGTGGAAAATATGAGAAAAAGCCCAAAAATGTCTTAAGATGTAACTTACTCGGAATCTCGCGTAAAGTCCAAATACGAACTCGGAAATTCTAAATTAGACACGGGAAATTTAATTCTAAACTAAAACTAAATTTTACTGAAAAGTATCCGTAAAAAATATTTTTACTATAAAAAGTAGGGTACATTTGCGGGTGTTACACGGGGTGTACGAGGTTAACGATGGGGGTAAGGGGGACTTTGTTGTATGAGGCTGCTCTTATCCGCTCTTCATGGATTAAGCTAGACACAAAATCCGAGGCGGGTAGAGTGGGTGATTAAGGATGCCTCACCCTTTTACTTACCTTGCCATAGGTTGCTCCCTTTTGAGCCTAGAGGAGAAGTTGTGGACCAGAGACCTAATTTTTTACTACCGGTGACGGCGGTAGAGGGGTCTCCCGCTAGAGCAACCCAAGAGCAGGGCGAGTTTTCCCGTCCCTCGCGACCACAACCCCAACCCTAACAGAGTCAGGGTGCACCCCAGTACCCGTCGTCCACGCCCAAGTTCCGCACCCTCTTTTTCCCACCAGGCTATATTCAGATTCCACCGTACCCATGGTCCACCCCAATGCGGACTATTTGACCGGTCTTTTGCAGAATATACACATGGAGATGCATAATGACCGGATCAACAACTACTATGCCTAGTACCCCTCCTACCACATGTTGGCGAGCCAAGGGTTCATTGACCCTAATAGCTTCTTGCCAAATTGGGCACAACGAGACTTGTTGTTCCCTAACCAAGGGGTGGTGGTGAACATGAAGACGGGGGGAGGTAACATGAATTGAGGTGATGTTAATGATGGGGTTGGTAATGAGAATGAGGATGATGCTTCTTCGGAGGAGTTGGAGGAGCACTTTGATGTGCTTGATAGATGAGGAGGTGGAGGGTCGTGTTTAGATGGCTTGTTTAGCATTTACCCCCTACCCTTGATTGTGTTTTTCCTCTTTTTCTTGCTTTTTCTTTCATAATATCAATTTTGCTATTGATCTTGTAACAACTGTAGTTAGTGTTGGTTGGCCTCGGCAACAATGGAGGCGGGTGTCTAGTACCATTCAGACACCAAACATTAGCTCCCTCTGGGAAAATCCAAAATGACAAAATTAATTTAGACTTTCATTGCATTTAGTTATAGTTTTCATGCATCACGTAGTTTAGGTGTCATATTTAGACTTTCCTGCAGCTGGTACCCCCATGAGGGGCGGGTGTCTTAACCTTTTACTGCCACAACGAGACTCCAAAATGGCACATTTAGTTTAGCTTGCATTCACGGAGATCATGCATTAGTTTTATTATATCACGTTGTCTTTTGGTTTATTCATATGTAATAATAGTTCATGCATTTCATATAGTATAGTTCATTTGCATAACTAATCCCTCTTGTATATATTGTTGATACTACAAAAATTTCAAAAACACCAAAAACAAGTTTTTATTTTTCAGTAAAATTTCAAAATACACAAAACATGTTATTTACATTTTAGAAAATAATTCAAAAAATCCAAAAACATGTCTTTCTTTTATTTCTTTAGTTTGAATATTCCCATTCCGTACATTGGGGACAATGTACGCTCCTATGTGGGGGATGGGAACATATTTCATTGCAATTTAATTTGAAAGTTTTTGAAAAAATTCAAAAACATGTCTTTCTTTTGTACATTTAAAAACATTTAAAAACATTTAAACATCCAAAAAAATTGAAAAAGTTTGAAAATTCCTGAAAGTTAGCTTGTACATATCTTAGCCTGTATATATATGCATTGTTTTTGTTTCTAATCTCCACACTTAGGTACACTACGCATCACTAAAAGTCATAGTGAAGGGAAATAGAAGACCGCCGCGGTATGATTGCTCCTATTTCTTCTCCCTTTTTCTTTCTTTACTTCTTATCACATGAGAAGTTAAGAGGAGTTTGTTGATGATTGTGATGTGGGTTTTGGATGATTTGGCAGTTGTTTGTGTTGAAAATGTCCTACAATAATACAATTTATATGTGAAAAACTGTCACTTAAGTTTAGGTGGTTATAATGTCTTGCTATAGACCAATTATAATATGTAAATTAATGTGTTAATTTGCTACTATATTAAACTGATCCTATTGGGTCACACAAGTTAGTATTGATTAAGACGCGGTGAGACTTTTATATGAACCGACTTATTATTATGTGTGACATAGATTAATATGTATCATATTTCCATCAAATATATTGAAAAGAGAAATAATCAAGGTTGTTTTCCCTTGTTTGATGGCTTTATTTAAAGAAAAAAAAAAGAATACTGATTCTTTTTCCTTATGTAATTATTAGGTGGCTGAGAGATAGAGAAATTTAGTTCTCTGACTCTTTGGTTAAACGTATTGTTGGAGTAGGTGTCCTTCACAATAGTGCGCCACATAATAAATCTTATTAAGGAATATAATTGGGATATTTATTGACTATATATATGATTAGTCAGTTGATTAACGTAAATCAATAACGGTTGGCTGACTAGAGTTTGACGTTATTGTCGTTTGACGGCGGTGATCAACTGATCCCTTTCGGTCACACCTAAAGGATGAAATCCAAATAGTAACTAATTATTTGTATACGATACAGTTAATTAGTACATTACATATATTCGATATGTACGAGAGTTAATTGTTAGAAATTGAGTTAAGAACTCAAATTCGATTAAGTTTATTTTTCAATTATGCGATAATTGACTAATAAATTTATATCTTATTTTAATATAATTAAATAAGATTTAACTTAGTAATTAATCGTTAAATTACTAAATTAGTTGAGGTTTTGAGATAGAGATAATTAGTTAATTATATTTACAAGGAGTTGTAAAATAAATTAACTAAGCATTGTGGGACCCATTATATATTGATATAATGGTAAAATATTACTTAAAATGTTAAGTACATATTATTTATTTATTTGTGTCATATAATTGTTATATGATCAAATTAACACTTAATTATATAAGATAATTAAGCATATGATTAATAAGTATTTGTGGGACAAATATCAAAAATCAAAATGGACCAAATAAGGCCTCACATGGCCGGTCATGGTAGTGTTGGTAAGGTGATGATGGTTGCTTTTGTTCATGCTCACAAGTCACATGTGATTATGACATGAATAGTAACCTAAAATCATTTCATTCAAACACTACACTCTACCACTTTGCATGTGATTAAAATAAGCAAAATAAGACCCTTGTAAGGCTCTTCATGACCGGCCATATTACCTATAAAAGGGCAATATGTTGTTCATTTTATTTGTTCATTCTTGCTTGTTTTTCATATATCTCTCAAAAACCCTTCTTCTCACTAAAAATCTCATAATACTAATATTTACTAAGTATTACTAGTGTAGTAATATATTCTAATATTAGTAGCATAATATCTATCTTATTATCTAGTTAATAATAAGGGTAGATTATTTGGTATTATCTTGGTGCAACTAGAAGGAGGTCTTCTAATTTGGAGATTGTTCTTGTTCATCCATATTAATAGCTCAAGAAAAACAAGAAGGAGTTCTTGTTGTGCCCATTTAATTTCCATATCAATGTGAGGAAATTTCTTCTTTTATATAAATGTCTTTATATTTGCATGCATGTTACATAGATCATTAAATACTAAATTAACAAGTAATTTAGTAACTAATTAGAGGAGTCTAATTAAGGTCTATGGACTTTCATGTGGTATCAGAGCTAGCTTGTAGCATGCATGTTCATTTTGGACATTTTTTATTAAAGTTATAAGATAACTAATAAATCAACAATTTAAGTTAAAATATGATTCTGACAAATTGTTTTAGTGCATGTAGACCTACTGACTTCAAAATTTTTGTGGTCAAATTTCGTGGTTTTAGGGATTAATTTGCTATTTATTTTGATTTTTGGCTTTTAAACCGACTTAACATGCATTTTATGAGTTAAAAGTTAACTACAAATAGTTGCATGATTATTCTGGCCATGAAATTTTAATATGATCTCACATGCATGTCTTACATATTCTATGTAAAATTTCGTGACTTTTAATTAAGTATTGCATGTTTATTGAGTTTTATACGATAAAAGTCGATAATATGAGATTATAATGTTCATAAAATTGAAACGTCCTTTTATGGTAATGAAAATTTTTGGTACATTTTACATTCTGATTTTGATCATCATGGTGAAATTTCATAATTTGTTTCACTGTTTTACTATAAGTAATGAGTTTTATTTGATAAAAACATTAAATACAAATTTATTTGTTCATAAAATTAATTTAAATTTTTGAGCAAATATTTTTTTTTGTTGGAGTTCCTTGAAATGTTCCAGAATGTAAAAAAATTTTGGTTTCAAAATTTTATGATGTTTATATTTTATTTTGGGTTTATTTCATAATTGTTATGATTAAACCGTTATATTTAGCAAATGAAATGTGTTTCCGTAAAATCGAGCTACAATGAGCATGAATGTGTTTAGGGCGATTTTGGCATGAATTTTGCATCAATTTATTTTATTTATGGTTGAATGAATGAATGTTATTTATTTAATAATTTATGCAAATTTTGTACCTAGTATGGCCTAGTTATTTTTAATCGTTATTACCCGTAATGTAAGGGAATAACGGTTTGGTTGTAATTTTATTGCGATCTTGTATCGCCGGTTGTATAATTTAATAATTTCATTTTATAGAAAAAATGTATAATAGGAATTTGTATATTTGTATATTTGTAATTATTTTTATGAAGACCGGTGACTCCCTTAAGACGGTGCCATTTTTGGAAGGTGTTCCAAGTGAAGAGGCAATGGACCAAGGAGTTGGTTTCCGAATTTTTATTTATCTAGTTAATTTGATTAGCTAGGTGGCCATACTAGGACTTTTCCGTTGCTTGTTGCTTGCTTTATTTCCGTTCATGCCAAAATCGTCACACATGCATTTTATTTTCCGTTATTGTCAATTCAATGTTATTCACAATTCACCGACTTAGTTCACTTATAGGGAATTAATAACTAAATTGACAAGATCTCTCACATATTTAAAAATTGAGATTAGCCTTACCAATTAGTAACACCTATGAATCCCATGTTCATTAGGGCTACCACGCTCGTGGGTCCCTTTTTACCTCGGGTAAGTAGGGTGATACGATCATAAGCTAAAATTGGATTGGACATACATAACTACAAAAGTTACTTTACTCCCACTAAACTTCATGTATAAACATGGTTCCTCGACACTTCGAGTGAAACCATTTGGTTTAATTACATGATCGAAACGATGATTCCAACTCATGGATGCTTGTTTAAGACCATAGATGGATCTCTTAAGTTTGAATACCTTCTTAGGGTTTGATGGATCCAAAAAACCTTCAGGTTGTGTCATGTACACTTCCTCTTCTAGAATCCCATTCAAGAAGGCGGTTTTGACATCCATTCGTCAAATCTCATAATTATGAAATGCGGCAACCGCTAAGATAATCCTTATGGATCGAAGCATGGCGACTGGGGCGAAGGTTTCGTCATAGTGAAGACCATGAACTTGGGTGAAACCTTTTGCCACCAATCTAGCTTTGTAAACATCATTATGTATATCTATGCCACTTTTGATCTTATAGATCCACTTACACTGAAGAGGTCTTACCTCCTTAGGTAAATCACCCAAGTCCCATACTTGATTGTCGTACATAGAATCCATTTCGGATTGCATGGCTCCTAGCCATAGCTTTGAGTGGGGACTAGAAATGGCTGCTTTGTAGGTAGTAGGTTCGTTACTTTCAAAAAGTAAAACATTATAGTCATCACCTTCCTCTATAATACCAAGGTATCTATCAGGTTGATGATCTAATTCTGCTTGCCTCTCTGAGTTTCCGAAGGGAATAATTGACGTGTCAGACGAAAGAGGGAACGTTTTCCGTCGTTCCTTTTTCGGGTTGTGATCTTGGACGTCTCAAGTTCAAATTTTCTCCCACTCATCTTTTTAGAAATAAAATCATTTTCTAAAAATACTGCATCACGAGACACAAACACTTTGTCCTCGTGTTTATTGTAGAAGTAATAAGCACATGATTCCTTTGGATATCCTACAAACATACATTTGTCAGATTTGGGTGCGAGTTTATCGTCAAATTCTCATAAACGACAAATAAGGGACTTTCCCTGTCCATATCTCATATGGAGTCTTGTTTGCCACTTTAGTCGGGCTTCGATTTAGTGAAAATATTGCAGATAAGATAGCAAAACCCCAAAAATAATCAGGAAGCTATGTCAGACTCATCATAGATCGAACCATATCTAATAAAGTTCGATTTCTCCTTTCGCACACACCATTTAATTGGGTGTCCTAGGAGGAGTCTATTGTGATACTATACAACAATCTTTCAGGTGTGACTCAAATTCATTGGTCAAGTATTCACCACCACGATCGGATCATAGGGCTTTAATCTTTTTATTCAATTGGTTTTCTACTTCATTTTGAAATTCTTTGAATTTTTCAAAAACATCACTTTTATTCCTCATCAAGTAGACATATCCATTTCTACTCAAGTCGTCGGTAAAAGTAATGAAGTAGTGATAACCACCTCTAGCTTGGATAGTCATTGGACCGCATACATCCTTATGTATAAGTCCTAATACTTCACTTGCTCGTGTCCCTTTTCCCGTAAAAGGAGCACGAGTCATCTTGCCTAGAAGAAGACAAGATTCGCATGACCATAAGATTCGTAATCAAATGGTTTGAGTACTTTAGATGAAACAAGTCTCTTTATGCGTCGTTCGTTTATGTGCCCTAAACGACAATGCCAAAGGTATGATTGATTAGGTTCACCTATTTTGAGCTTCTTGTTTTCTACATGATAGACCTCTTTTGCAATATCTAGAACATAAATACCTCCAATAGAAATGGCCTCGCCATAAACCATTTCAGTTAAAGAAAAAGTACAACGATTGTTCTTAATACAAAATGAAAACCCTTCCATGTCTAACACGGAAATGGAGATAATGTTCTTGGTAAGAGTTGATACTTAATATCAATTATTTCAATACAACTCTAAACCATTAGCCAAAAGAACAACGTAGGTGCCCACGGAAACTGCGGCTACCTTAGCTCCATTTCCCATGCGCAGGTCCACGTCACCATTGGCTAGTGCTTGCGCGTCCTTCAGCCCCTGTACATGATTACAAAGGTGGGAACCACAACCGGTATCAAATACCGAAGAAGATGTACTAGCAAAGTTAATATCTATCATATAGAGTGATGAAAGAATTTTACCTGACATTGTCACACAACCGTCCTTCTTGTCTTTCAAGTATTTGGGGCAATTGCGTTTCCAATGCCCTTTGCCATTACAATAATAGCAATCCGCCTCCGCGTGTTTGTTGACCTTAGGCTTGGACTTATCAAAAAAACCTTGCCCTTTCCCTTGCCGACTTTCTTCAAAAGAGTCTTACCCTTTCCCTTGTCCTTTTTCACCCCAAGGTACATGTTCTTCATTTTCATTGAAAGAACGTCCTTGGGTTCACTCCCACTAGCATCCATGTCCCTCTCCGCTTGGGTGAGGAGGGCATGGAGCTCATGGAAACTCTTTTCCATGCCATTTATGTTATAGTTCACCCTAAATTGGGCCGAATATGACATAAATATAGGGTGAACTATAACATGTTAAATATGTTATTGGGTGCAAAATGCTTTTAACAAATCATAATGCCATGATTCAAAAGTCTAAAATGCTCTAATTTCCTAATGATTTATCATATTAAAAGATGGGATACTAAAATGTTTAATAAGTATAATTTCAAAAGCCTTTTATAAGGATGACAAGTGTTTAATAGTAAAACTATTACTCTCATTTATTTCGTTTTTTCTAGATTATAGAAGATACTTGTAAAAATCATAATAAATTAAAACATCATATTTTAAGGTGATGTCAGAGTATATAGATTCCTTTATGAGTATACTAACTTTAGTCACTTGTAGGTCGAAGTCTAAAACTGAGTTTAAGATATCCAAAATCACATGTTTCCAGAATGTGTCGGCTTTCGAGTCATCAAAATTAACAATGCTTAAAGCCTTCTTAAAAATATGAAATAAGTCGATTCTAGAGCCTAATATGCTTTAAACTCAAAGGATATTACCATGTTAAAATATGAGACATTAACTCGTTCAATAGATATACTTTTAGAACTCATTAAGTGAGACATGCAATCCCAAGTTACCCAAAAACATGTTTTACTAATCTATTTTTCATTTTCCAATGGTGCATGCAATGACTACAAACTTTTGTGAGTATTTTAATAACATCAGAAGGTACAAAACATATTTATTTCACATTAAACTATCGAATTTAAGTCTGATTTATATTCTTTTCATAATCAACCTACGGATTTTGACACTTTAATGGTTGTTACTTGCTTAGATCTATGCATGCATGAATGGAGACTTATTTGTTGAAGTTTATAGTTTAAGAACATATGATTATGTGTTGTGAAGATATTGAAACAGAAATAAAATGGTTTTGGATGTTCCTTACATGGTGAAGAACATAAGTTAGGCAAGATCCTCCACCTACAATGCTCCTCCTTCCTCCTCCTCTTCATTGCTCTCTTTCTCCCTTTAACCTCTCTCTAATTTTTTTGTAAATATGGTGTTTCAAATCTGAAGGAGTGTAGTAAATAATGAGGGTTGAGTGTTTAGGTAAGTCTATTTTTGAGAAGAGAAAAAGAGAGTGAAAGGGGAGGTGTGTGGCGTCACAAATGGGGGACACATGGGAAGAGAATCTTTGCATATATTGGTTTATTTCGCATGCTCAAGTAGGTAGGTTCCTAGGCATGATTATGACTTATATTTTTCAGATTTGTGATGCATGGGAGACGGGTTTGGGCGGCGGAAATTTTAAATCGTGCGACGGTTTATTACGCACACAATTGTTCAACGATTCTTACCAATTACTAACGTCAAGATTTTATTTGTTCTACCTCATAATATTACGAAGAAAATTATTTTGTAGGAATATGTTTATAATTTTCAAAATTAATATTTTATTATTTAATAACTTTCCCCAAACTCGTACCCGATTATGAACCGAAGCGATAACTATATCGCTACTAGATCTTCCATTTTATCTCCATTGATTTCAGTCTGTTTAAATCTTTTATTGCTAATATTATTATTCTTTATTTTTAATTTTTTTTCTGTTTATTTTATTGACGAATTTTACGGGTATTACAGATTCTTTTTCCTTAGGTAATTATTAGGTGGTTGAGAGATAAAGAAATTTAGTTCTCTGACTCATTGGTTAAACGTATAACCTACAAGAAAAGAAAGAAAAGTTGTTCCTTTTCTTTTCTAATAGAAAACTTTAAAACATCTCACAAAAGTACAAGACGAGCATCTATTCTCAATCATTACTACGTGGAATATCGATAGAGGGTTTTATCTCAAGACGGAACCACAAAAAAAATTGTACTCGTACAATTTGTTAACCTGTCAACTCAAGGTATCATAGATTATTACTTGTTGCAATATTTCGATTTTTTATTCTAATAAGTAACAAAATGGTTTTGTTTATTCCGCCTTATTAGCAGAGATCTATTTTTCTTTCAGTGTGAACGTTTGTGCTGTTAGGAGATTGCATTAGAATATTTGTCATGTAGTTTATTAGAGCATTTGCATTAGCTTTGTATATATTGCTTAGTATAAGGGCATGCCATGTAGTTGCATTTAGGAAAATCGTTTTTGAAATGCCTAGTTTGGAAAATTGACAAGCATAGATAAGCCAATGTAGTTACTCTTTTGACTTAGCACTTTGTCTTCTAAAAATAGATTTGAGACACCCTTCGTTGTGTAATTTTAGTTTTATTTCGAACCATTTCCTAAAACGAAGTTAAGGGCGTGCATTTGACCATTTTGACCACCCTATGGTATGAAAATTCCTTGGTGACCACTTTTCTAGATGACTCTCGAGACCATGTAACTCTTCAATCATCACAAGCTTTCTTCACTTTTCACAAAAAAAAGGAAATACACTTCAAAAATTCAAAAATTGAGTTCAAACATATTTGCGCAAAAAACCTTGAAATTTTGTCATTTATTTCATGATTGTCCTAGCTTAGGGAGTGTAAAAGGAGACTTCTCAGCTCTTCTAGAGTACCCTAACTACATATAGGGTCTCTCTCGATGTCAATTCGGCGAGGATTTGCCTATTGTTGGTCTCCGCCGCACACCTTTTGATAGACTACTTCGACCCAATCAAGCAAAAATCCAAAAAACGGAAACAAAAAGAAATTGCAAAAATGCCAAAAGTATAAAAATACCAAATAAGAACTCAAACATTCATTGCCTTACCTTTATTGATGATTACACTCTCGTTACACAGTGTTGAGGGGACGACCCTTCCTTTCACATAGGTGAGAGGGGGAATTCCGATCCTACTCTGTCTTCTACCACCATGGGGTTCTCACTTTCCATCCCGTCTTATCACCCTTGACTTAAGGGTTGTTTGGTTACCATTTAAATCACATGAATTGTAATTCATGGAAAGTACAAATATTAAACCTTGTTTGGTTGAACAAAAATATGGGAATTAGAACTTCCCATGAATTACAATTCCTGCAAAATGGAGGAAGTTGCTCACCTAGCCCACCCTAGGTAAGTGACAATTCCTATGGAATTATAGTTCCTACTGTTGGAGTAAGTGTCCTCAACAATAGTGCGATCACATAATTAAATCTCGATAATAAGAATACAAAAGGGATGATGAATATTATAGTCAACTGGTCAATATAAATCGGTAACGATTGGCTCAATTGAGTTTGACGTTACTGTCGTATGACGGTGGTGATCAGTTGATCCCTTGAGGTCACACCTAAAGGACAATCCCCAAATCATGTACATTAATTGATTGTATAGTGATACAGATTAATTAATCCCTTAATTTGAACAGTTTTAAAGTGAGAATTATATCTTATTGTAATATGATTAAATAAGATTCATTTTGGTAATTTAATTGTTATATTACTAAGAATGCATCATGTTTATGAAACATTTGAGATAAGTGAAATTTGTCGATTATAATTACAAACTGTTGTAGATTATATTAACCAAATATGAGATGACCCATTTTATTTACATGTAATTATTAAATGTGACTTAAAATGTTAAGTCTAATTATTTGTTATGAAATTGCATTTAAATTGGTTAAATGCACATTTGTAAGCTAAATTACATGTTACATGTCACATGTCACACTTGTGACACATGACAAATTGCAAAAAAAAAAAAATGGACACCCTTGTGAATGGGTGCACCGGTTTTGGATGGGGTAGGGTAGTGTTTAGGTGTTGATTATTGTTCTAATTGAGAATTAAACATAATCATGACAATTAGACCTAAACACTCAACCTATTTGCTTTGTTAAGAACAAAAATGAAAAGACAACACTCCACCCATGTGGTGTGGGTGGTGGCCGGATGCCACATGCATCAACAAGAGGATTTTTTCCTCTTATATTGAGCACTCCATTTTCATTCATATTTACTCATGAAAACTCACTTATCTCTCTAATTTTTCTCTACCTTCTCACTAAAACTTAAAAAGTACTAAAACTTGAAGTTCATATTTCTAATAACATTACTAGTGTAGTAATAAGAGGTTATTAGATTTAATTTAAGGGAGACTACATTTTATACTAGTGTAGTATTTTGTAGAGATTAAGGGTTGTCTTGGGTGCTACTAATTGGAGAGTTTCTACTTTGAAACTTGGAAGATCATCCTCATATTACTAGCTCAAGATTAATATTTGAAAGGAGTTCAAATTTTGTGCCCATATTACTTCATAATCAATGTAAGAAATTGTTCTTTCCTTATCTTTTGTTATGCATGCATAAGATTTATTTAGTTTAAGAGTAAACTAATTGTAAAATGATATTATAAGTGTCTAATATCGAGTTTAAGAAACTTACACCTACATGCACCCAAACACTTTTTGACAATTCACGTGAAATGTAAATTAATGGGAAAAGCAAGTTCCTAGGCATTGGAAGTTCCTACGATGAACCCAAAGACCCCTTAGTCCTTCTTATAGGAGTTTAACATTAGAATGCATTAGTAGTTTCAATTCCTGTTTGAATGATGATGGTGTTCCCTGTTATAGTTTCCTAATAGCCAATACTGCCCAAGTCGATCCCTTTACTGACTATTTTCGGGTAGGAGGTTCCTTCGCGGAAGGATTCTAGGGAGCCGAAGGGGTTTTCGGAGGCACCTTTGTGGTTGGCATTGACGGGGCTAGTTCTTTCTGATTTTAGGAAGATTTCATCTTTGTTTGTTCACCACCTCGTGCCCCGTTTTTGGCACCGACTTGTGTCGGGAACTTTCCTTAATAGACTAGAGCCAAAAAACTTCTCCTAACTCGACCTAGCATTATTAGAGTCGCACATGAAGGTGCAAGGGTTTGGGGTTCCCTTCCAATACGATTTAGTGGGTGAAATGTATAGAACAATGAGGAAATTGGGGACTATAACAAAGCGGAAACAGACGGCGGTGGTTGGAGGGTTGGTTACGTACCTAGAAAAAAATTTAAACCGGACTTCAATAGTGACGGGGCGTACGAGGTTTACGGAGGGGGGGGGGGGTACTTTGTTGTATGAGGCTGCTCTTATCCGCTTTTCATGGATTAATCTAGACACAAAACCTGAGGCGGGTAGAGTGGGTGATTAAGGATGCCACACCCTTTTACTTACCTTGCCATAGGTTGCCCCCTTTTGAGCCTAGAGGAGAACGCGTGGACAGGAGACCTAATTTTCTACTACTAGTGACGCCGGTAGAGGGGTCTCCAGCTGGAGCAACCCGAGAAAAGGCGAGTCTTCCCGTCCCCCGCGACCTCAACCTCAATAGAGTCAGGGTGCACCCCAGTACCCGTCGTCCACACCCTAGTTTCCCACCCCCTTTTTCCCACCAGGCTATATTCAGATTCCACTGTACCCGATCCCCTACCGACCCTTTGCCCTCGAGGACTCCACGGTCCACCGCAATGCGAACTATTTGACCGTTATATTACAGAACGTACACATGGAGATGCATAATGACCAGATCAACAACTACTATCCCCAGTACCCCCCTAACACATGTTGGCGAGCCAAGGGTTCATTGAAATTAATAGCTTTTTGCCAACATGGGCACAACAAGACTTGTTGTTCCCTAACCGAGGGGAGGTGGTGAACATGGAGACGGGAGGAGGTAACATGGATGGAGGTGGTGGTAATGATGGGGTTATTAATGAAAATGAGGATGATGATTCTTTGGAGGAGTAGGAGGAGGAGCACTTTGATGTGCGTGATGGATGAGGAGGTGGAGGGCCGTGTTTAGATGGCTTGTTTAGCATCTACCCCTACCCTTGATTGTGTTTTTCCTCTTTTCCTTGCGTTTTCTCTCATAATATCAATTTTGCTCTTGATCTTGTAAAAACTATAGTTAGTGTTGGTTGGCCTCGGCAACAATGGAGGCAGGTGTCTAGTACCATTCGAACACCAAACATTTGCTCCCTTTGGGAAAATCCAAAACGACAAAATTAGTTTAGACTTTCATTGCATTTTGTTATAGTTTTCATGCATCGTGTAGTTTAGGTGTCATATTTAGACTTTCCTGCAGTTGGTACCCCCATGAGGGGCGGGTGTCTTAACCTTTTACCGCCGCAACGAGACTCTAAAATGGCATATTTAGTTTAGCTTGCATTCACGTAGATCATGCATTAGTTTTATTAAATCACGTTGTCTTTAGTTTTATTCATATGTAATAGTCCATGCATTTCATATAGTATAGTTCATTTGCATAACTAATCCCTCTTGTATATATTACTCATACTACAAAATTTCAAAAACACCAAAAACAAGTTTCTATTTTTCAGAAAAATTACAAAAAACACAAAAACATGTTATTTACGTATTAGAAAATAATTCAAAAAATCCAAAAACATGTCTTTCTTTTATTTCTTTAGTTTGAATAACCCCATTACGTACATTGGGGACAATATACGTTTCTATGTTGGGGATGGGAACATATTTCATTGCAATTTAATATGAAATTTCTTAAAAAAATCCAAAATCATGTCTTTCTTTTATACATTTAAAAAAATTTAAAAACATTTAAAAATCCAAAAAAAATTGAAAAAGTTTGAAAATTCCTAAAAGTTAGCTTGTACATATTTTAGCTTGTATATATATGCATTGTTTTTGTTTCTAATCTCCACACTTAGGTACACTACGCATCACTAAGAGACATACCGAAGGGAAATAGAAGACCGCCGCGGTATGATCGCTCTTATTTCTTCTCCCTTTTTCTTTCTTTACTTCTTATCACATGAGAACTTGGGAGGAGTTTGTTGATGTTTGTGATGTGGGTTTTGGATTATTTGGCAGTTGTGTGAACCTTTCTTCTGTAAGGAGATTGCATTAGAATATTTGTCATGTATTTTATTAGAGCATTTGCATTAGCTTTCTATATATTGCTTAGTATAAGGGCATGCCATGTAGTTGAATTTAGGAAAATCGTTTTGAAATGCCTAGTTTGGAAACTTGACAAGCATGGATAGGCCAATGTAGTTACTCTTTTTACTTAGCACTTTGTCTTCTAAAATGGATTTGAGACACCCTTCGTTGTGTAATTTTAGTTTTATTTCGATCCATTTCCTAAAACGTAGTTAAGGGCGTGCATTTGACCATTTTGACCACCCCATGGTATGAAAATTCCTTGGTGACCGCTTTTCTAGGTGACTCTCGAGACCATGTAACTCTTCAATCATCACAAGCTTACTTCACTTTTCACAAAAAAAGGAAATACACATCAAAAATTCAAAAATTGAGTTCAAACAAATTTGCGCAAAATAGCTTGAATTTTTATCATTTATTTCCAGATTGTCCTAGCTTAGGGAGCGTAAAAGGAGAATTCTAGACTCTTCTAGAGTACCCTCACTAGATATGGGGCCGCTCTCGATGTCGCTTCGGCAAGGATTTGCCTATTGTTTGTCTCCGTCACACACCTTTTGCTAGGCTACTTCGCTTCCAAAGGCACCCAAATCAAGCAAAAATCCAGAAAAAAGAAGACAAAAAGAAATCGCAAAAATGCTAAAAGTGTAAAATCACCAAATAAGAACTCAAACATTCATTTCCTTACCTTTATTGATGATTACACTCTCGTTACATGGTTTTCAGGGGACAACCATTCCTTTCACTTAGGTGAGAGGCGGAGTTCTGATCCTACAGTGTCTTCTACCACCATGAGGTTCTCACTTTCCATCCTACTTTATCACCCTTGACGAAGTATGCTAGTGAATGAGAACGAAGATACTAATTTTACACAACGAGGAGGTGATTCACCTCTATAGTCCTAGACTTAGTCCTTCCTAAAACTAGTAACTACGTAGGAGTATTTATGTTTGAATTGTTTCCATTTTAGATGATTTCCGGCACATGGATGAGGCATGTAGCCATTTGTTTTTGTAGATGCATTCTTGTTCTTGCTTAATTGCCTAGGATGCGTTGAAATTTTGGCAAGACCCCAATTGCCTTGCAAGAAATTATCCTACCTCATGGATACCTTGTTGTGAGTTGAAGGGACGGAGAAAGGCCCGTGAATTACCTTGTATAGTTTATGTTATTAGCTTATTTAAATAGGGGTCGTGACTTCATTCATCTTTACTCGGGACGAGTAAGGGTTTGGTTTGGGGAGATTTGATATATTGTCATTTCACTCTACTTTTCCGCCTTTATTCGCCCTATTTGGCTCGCCTTTGGCGCTCCCTAGGAGCGTTTCTATGTGTTTTACGTTCCTCTCGCACTTTTCTTGTTTATACTTGGTTTTGCAGGTAAACCGTCTCTTGGGGCGGATTCTACCTAACTTTAATTGACCGAGAGGACGATAGACCACTCGAAGGGCCCCTCTTGGCGTGCCAAAGCCGTTCCAGGTCGAGGCAAGCCAAACCGGGGAAGTCCATGAAGTCACTTGGCTGAACAAAGGAGGACAGAAGAAGTCACGAGCGTGACATGCTTCTCACGCTCGTGAGACACCTTCACCAAAGTGAGAAAACACGAGCAAAACCCGTCACGACCGTGACTTCATCTCAGGCTCGTGATATACTAGTCACACCCGTAACCAAGCTCTTACGCTCGTAAAGATGACTCCAGAAGTTGGCATGTTTTGGTCGCTCAACTCACGCTTGTGAGGCCTAAGTCAAGCTCATGACGGGCCCAGTCACGCTCGTGACTTCTCAGCTCACGCATGTGACATCTTCAGCCCATTTGCTCTTTCAAAGCCCGTCTCTCCACTCTTTTAGGAACCTATATATACCCCCACTATGTAATATTTTAGGCACGGAACCCTAAATCTGAAACTCCATATACATTAGTGTTAATCTTCCCTTAGTTACTTTAGTTTTAAGCTTAATCTTGGTTTAATTAGTATTTGAAGCTTGGCTTAGTGTTGGAACTTGGTTTGTATTAAAAGATTTGTGACTAAATCTTTGCTATTCTATCAAAGTTCTCACATTTTTCCTAAGTTGGTATAATTTCTTCCCTTAATCTTGTGTTTAACTGAGTTTTCCTTTTAATCTTTGTTATTTGTTCATTGTTAATTAGAAGATGTTATTTGTTGTTAATTCTCTTATGCAATCCTTAGTTAATATTGAAATCTCTTTGAATATGTGTGAGTAGTAACCTTGCTAGGGTTATGTAGGGGATTATGGGTTCAACTATGAGCTACTATGAAGTGTGTTAGGTTTAATTGTTGTTTAATTGCCTTGTCTCCGACCTTTGCTTATAACATATTTGATGAAATTCTTATGTGAATTCGCATGAATCTTTCGCTTGAATGCCATAAGATTGAGAGTCGTGGTCTTTCGTAGAGCCGCTAGGTTGGCAAACCGTATCTAGTGACGCGATAGCTAGTTAGAGCCGGTTTGAGGAGGAATTGTAAGATCGAAATGAGGAGGAATTGTAAGATCGAAAGCCTCAATTCGTTTTCGTAGACTAGACAACCCTTCGACTGTTAGAACCGACAATTTCACTTGACTCATACCACCCATATGAACGTACTCACCTTAGTCTTCCCTCTTATTGATAAAAACCCGTCTTTCATACCTTAGTTTCGTTTTAATCGTTGCCTCCTATCGTTTTTACTTAAAGTTTCTTAGTTTAGTTCAAATCAAAACCCAATTTACATTTGACTTGCAATTGCTTTAGTAGACTCTAATAGATCAATTTGAACAACCAACCGTCCCTGAGATCGACATCCGTACTTCCGTACAAAACCCTCATCTATTGCTACATGATAGTTGAATTCGTTTCTTTTGTTAATTAGATTTTGTGAATTGTTAAGAATAACTTAATTTAATGTGTAACATATTTGCAATGATATTATAATGATCAAGGAAAAATAAAATACTCTCTCCTATTCAGGATAACTTTCCCCAATCAAGAATGGACCAAAACTTAAGGGTGGGTAATTAAATAAGTTAAAGTATTGTGGTGGGGTGAGGTGATTGGAGAGAGGGAATGTATTGTGGGATATTATTGTGTGGTGAAGTGATTAAAATAATTATTGTTGTGGGGTAATGATGCGTGTATTTTATATAGGCTTTTTAGTCCATTTATGCACGCATTTCTATGTCATTCAAGTGATATTATGTCACTATATGCCCCTATTTGGCTACTTTGTACTTTCATTACCATTTTGTAGGTACAAGCTGCGTAGTAGCGGAAACCGAGCCAAAACAGTCCACTTTGCATGCATATAGGAGAATGGAAGGAACAGAACAGAAGCACTTGCATGGGAAAGCGTGAAACCGCTCACAATCAAGTCCAAAGCCACGACCAACACTATATGCTAGGCCAGTGGACCTCGATCGACCATATCTTTGGACGATCGAGGGGAGTACTGATGAAGAAGACCTCGATCGAGCTGTCATCTGCTCAATCGAGGGGTAGTTGTTGAAGAATTGGTCGATCGAATGGATGAAGTCCTCGATCGACTGATATTCTCGAATAAAGGCCTTGATCGAAGGGGATTTTCCCTCAATCGAGTGAAATCTGTCACGGGCCTTAAGTCCGTAGACTAATTAGGTTAGAAGTCGTGTTAAGCATTATATAAGAGCTTTAGTTCGTCATTAATGGGATTATCAACTTCTTAGCAGACACTTATCATTCACCATTAGTTTCTGAACTTTCTTAATCTTTAAGTTCATATTTGGGTTTATTATCGACGCGGATTTGTTCTTTACGCCGGATTTGCTAAGATTGTAAACGCTTTTCTCTCCTTTATTCTTAATCTTTGTTATAGTCTTAATTACTGTTTTACCTTTCTTAATTGCTGCGTTATTGTTCTTTATGCTTGTTAATTACAATTATATCATGTCTAATGTCATATATTCAATCGTCTTTATTGCTAGCATCATTAATAGTATGAGTAGCTAATTCCCTTATATGTTAGGATGAGGAAAACTGTATTAAAGGCATGATAGGATAAAGTATATTAGTTAATCTTGAATATGAGAATCAATCCAAGCAATATAATTGAGGTTAGTCGATTGAGTGCACGCAGGAGGCTAGCTAGGTAGTTAACCCCGACATGGATCGAGAGATTGGAAGGGAAAGGCTTGCTTAGAATTGATAGGTGACTCCTAAGAGGGCGAGAGTTAATTAGGAAAATCCCTAGGGTGGTTTGAGACCGAGAGGAGAAAACCATTGCCCTTCTCATTGATAGATTGACTGACTTAGTCGACCCGTAGATGCCGATATTGCAGTAGACCGAATCCTAGCATATTTTTCCTTTATCTGTTTTATTTCGTGTTAACCTATACCTTTATTTCTCTTCCCTTAAACCTTATTTAGTTTAGTTAATTAGGAAAATCCCTAGGGTGGTTTGAGACCGAGAGGAGAAAATCATTGCCCTTCTCATTGATAGATTGACTGACTTAGTCGACCCGTAGATGCCGATATTGCAGTAGACTGAATCCTAGCATATTTTTCCTTTATCTGATTTATTTCGTGTTAACCTCTACCTTTATTTCTCTTCCCTTAAACCTTATTTAGTTTAGTTTTAAAACCAAATCAAAACCCCTAGACTGTGACTGACAGACTTAGATTTAAGTTAGTTAATTTCCTCCCTGTGGAGATCGACCCTACTTCCGCTATCTTCTTTAGTTAGTAGACTTAGGCTTTTATTTTTGGTGTATAACGACTCGCATCAAATTTTAGCGCCGTTGCGGGGGAGGCAATTTAATTTTCTGTTTATTTAATTCTGTCTCGTCTTAAGGAATTTCTAATTCCTTAAGACAGTTCTTATTTTTCTCTCTATACTTGTGTATGCGCAGGTCCCAAAGGCTCGAGTTAGTGGAAGCTGATCCAGAGCCCGAAAGAACCTTCTTACGCAGAAAGAGAGGGTTAGATAAGACTGTTCAGGAGGAAGACTTGAGTACTTCTGACTCTGTCTTCGACAGTTTTATTTTCGAGGAAGATTCGACTGTTGAGACTACCGTACCAGCGAAGATGCCTAACCTTGCTAGTCACTCTAAGCCCACCGCTGCATGTATACCCTAGGGATTTAAACTTGCAATGGACGAAGATGGAACTTCTTTTGATCTTCGTCCGTCTTATATCAAGCTTGTTCAGCAAGACAAGTATAGGGGTGTGGCTGGGGAAGATCCGAGAAAGCATATGGAGACTTTTGCTGATTACTGCTCTTCTATTCCAGTTTCTAAAGGGGTGACACAAGACAAGATCAAGGAGGTCTTGTTCCCTTTTTCTCTTACCGACAATGCCAAAGATTGGTTGAAGAATCTGAATAGAGAAGAACTTGGCATTACTGACTGGACTACACTTGCACTGGCCTTCTACAAGAAGTATTTTCCACCACAGAGGATGAATGCTTTGAAGGGTCAGATTACAAATTTCAAGCAGACAGTTCATGAAAATCTCTATGAGTCCTGGGATCGATTTAAGACGCTAGTGAGGTCTGTTCCTCACCATGGGTTCGAACAGTGGTTTCTATGTAACCAGTTTTACAACGGGTTGTATGATGATCATCGAGCTATCTTAGATGCCGGATCGAACGGGAGATTCTAGAAGGAGATAGATGATGATAAGGGTTGGAAATTGATCGAGGAGATGGCAACCCACTGTGCTGAATATGGTAATTCGCGAAGTGGTACACGGACAGTAGCTAGTCTTGATTCTGACGGTCTGGATGCAAAATTTGATAAACTTAATGCCAGACTTGACAAATGAGAGAAGCAGGCTGCAGATAACCAGCAGACGGTTCATTTGCTGCAGCGAGATGAAGTGATCACTTGTGAAAGTTGTGGCGAAACTGGTCACACGGCTGTAGATTGTCTTGCAGAAAAGGAGCAAGTTTGTTCCTTTCAAGAATATCGTCAAGGGGGTGGTTACTATAACCAGGGGAATATCCATCCCAACTTGAGATGGACGAGCCAGAATGTCCTAAATCCTACTACTCCACCACAGCAGCCGACTTATCAACCGCCGCATAAGCAAGGATTCCAAAAAATCCAGTCTTCACAACAAGCTAGTTCCTCATCTGGAGGAATTTCATAAGTTGGAGAGCTAAAGTTGATGATACAAGCTTTAGCTACCCAATTGAGCAAATCTGATCAAGCAACGAATGCTACCATTAAACTCTTGGAGTCGCAGATTGCTCAGTTGGCGGGAGCTAGATCGATTAGGCAACCTGGCCAGTTACCGTCCTAGACCGATAAGAACAAGGAGACACTAAACATGATCACTCTGCGAAGCGGTCTCGCTTATGACAGTCCTGCTGGTACCGTTGCTAATATCTCTGGTGCACATTCCAATGTTTTGAAGGCTGATGCTGATATTGTGATTGATCGAGGAGTTTATTCTAGTCGATCGAATGATTTGAAGGGAAATTCGCTCGATCGAGAAGTTGTTGTTCCTCGATCAAGTGAATCAGAAAGACAGAAGCTCGATCGAGAAGGCTCAGTTAATCGATCGAGTACTTTGACTGATGATGCTGCTCGATCGAGCAGTTTGAGTTCCAAGAATAATTGATCGAGTGACATCGATACTCGATCGATGGGTCCTAATGAGCGAGAAGCTCGATCAAAGGGGTTAAGCAAGCGGATGATTAACAACGCGATTGTCAAGGATATGCAACGTGGATCACCTGACGTTCCAATTCCGTTTCGCGGTCGGTTGAAGAAAGCTAAGGTCGAGAAGGAATTTGTTCGGTTCGCTGACATTGTACGCGATCTTAAGGTGAATGTTCCATTTGCAGACCTCTTATTAAAGGTACCCTCTTACTTGAAATTTATGCGTGAAATTCTTTTACGTAAGAGGTCAGTCGATACTGTAGAGACTGTAGCTTTGACTGAGGAATGCTCCACGTTCCTCCAAAACAAATGCCCACCTAAACTGTCCGACCCAGGTAGCTTTTCCATACCGTGTCATATAGGTACCTATCTTATAGATAATGCGTTATGTGACTTAGGAGCTAGTGTTAGCGTCTTACCTTTGTCTTTAGCCAAACGGTTAGGATTCACCAAGCTTCAGTGTACCAACATGACGGTGCAAATGGCAGATAAGACCTTGTCCTGACCTTTAGGAGTCATAGAGGATGTACCTGTGCAAATAGGGAGATTCTTTATCCCAGTCGACTTCATAGTATTGGACATACCTGAGGATTCTCACACTCCCATCATTTTGGGAAGACCGTTCTTGCATACTGCGCAAGCGGTTATTGATGTCTGGTTACGGACATTAACTTTTCAGATAGGTGGTGAGAACTTAGTTTTCACTCAGTCTCGTGCTAGTAAAGGTCCCATGCTTATTTCACCATGTCACGCGCTTCCCTTAGCTGACATCACACATGATTTGTTTATGCATGACAAAGCTTTGGTTCCTATCGAGCCTATAGCTCCTGTTTGTGATATTCCTATTGCTACCGTAACACCTCCGCCCCAGCTTAGGAGCGAATTGGAGGAACGCGCTGTTGTGTGTTGTCTTACAGATAATAGATCGGCATCATTGGAGCTGAAGAAGGGAGAGCCATGTTCGCGTGATGGTATCAAGAAGAAGTCCACGAAGGACAAAGGAGTTCGCACATATTCGAGTGATTCGGAAGTGGAGCTAGACTCCAAGAAAAGATCGTATGTGTGGAAAAAGAAGTCGGAAATTACCGCAGCTGAGGGTAATTCCGCAAGTCAAAGGCCTGACGGTGGCCTTGTCACAAAACTATTTGGTTATTAGCCGGGTTTGCAACCCCGTGCAATTTGTAAATAACAATTTATTGCGTTTTCGTTGGACAATTAAACAATTAGACTATTTACTTTGATTAGACGTTACGTTATAATCCGTAGTTTAGATAAACAATTTACTTTTCCTGTTAGACATTTTTTGGTATTTTTTTGGGTATCGTTTTGTATCGTTTTTGCAGGAAAAAGAAGCGGAAATCAATTGCTAAAAGTCGAAGGCTGTGCAAATAGGAAAACTATTCGATCGAGTAAATTGTTACTCGATCGAGAGACTTGGGGAATAAATAGACCTCGATCGAGTAGAATGCAAATCGATCGAGGGGAATTCAAAACGATCGAGTAAACTGAGGATGACTCATTTGCGCTTAGGACCTGGCGTCGACATAGACATACCTGTCATGGTCGGGTATGCTTGGATCAAGGGCTCTGGGCGTCGGATGTGGAAGATATGTGGTTCCACATCTGTTGTCTTGCCTTGCCCTACATTACCTTCTCTTTCACCTCGCACTACTGCGAGAGGGGTGAAACCCCCTCCCCCTGTTTACCATCTATCTTTCACTACTACACCTTCCTCTTCCACTAAGAAGAGGAAGAGAGCTTCCCCACAGAGGGATGTTGGAGAGCCGTCGCATTCTCAACAGGCTGGGACGACCACTGTCACGCCCCCGCCTGTCACCACCACCACTCCCCTTCCTGAGTCGATTTTCCGGCTAATTTTGTTTGTCCTCCCTTGTTTGAGGCGTCTGAGGTCATGGACCAAGGGCGTCGTGATGCTTTGCTACTTGATATGCGCAGGGATATATCACAGATGCGACGGGATCAGGCCTTGGCCTTGTTCCCTATCTATGAGGACCATATCCGCAGAGGACGTCCTATTTCAGATGGATGGCCTCACCCCTCGTTCTACAAATACCAAGAGGGTGGGTAACCTTCACCATCTTCTTCTTCCTCTTCTTATGGATAGGAAGAGGACGAGACGCCGGTACAGAGGGCCAAGAGAGAGCGCGCGGAGTTGGCAGCTAGGAGGCTAGCTCAGGAGGAGGAGAGGGACCCGACGTATAGGGTGGAGACGGAGGAGACTGCTGGGAGGAGGTGATGTTAACTCCCTAGTTTGATGCTTGTTTGGGGAAGCTGTTGTTTTGTGTGTTTTTCTGTTTATTTTTTCCATTCTTTGTATATATTTCATCCCTCAGGAACATGAATTAGGTTGTGTTTCCCTTTCCCTTATATGTTGTTGTGCTGTAGCCAATGAGGACATTGTCTGTTTTGGTTTAGGGAGGTGTTTTTCATCCTTTTGCGTCTGCATTTGCATTTGTATTGCATTCACGTTTACAATCTCATGTTAATTAGAAAAAATTTGAAAATATCAAAAATATCACGTTTATTTTTGCATATAGTCGAGTCGGATTGGAGTCTTGATCGTGATGAAACTGCACTACAAGTCTATTTTATGCTATTCCTTGCACCATTCTTGACTTACTTAGTAAAATCGAAGTAGTGAACTATTGAATTTTGTCTTGGAATTTAAATTTGACTATTAGACTTGACTCAACATTTTGGCAAACTACTTAAATATTCTGAATGATAGAGCCTATAACTGGTGACATTTATGACCAGATCATCTAAGAATGAGAGTAGTTACTCCCCACGTCTCGTGCCGTTTGCTTGTATATGAACTTTGATTTCTTATTGCCTGCACGCATTGGGTTTGTGGTCGGTATTACGTGTTTTGAAAATATTTGCATCTCCCTTTTCCTCATTTTACCCCATTAACTCCACATAAAGCCATATATGCTTGTTGCCCTTAACTACATTCTAAACTGAGCCTACCTTTGCCGAGCTAGTTTAGTAGTCGAGGTATATTTTACTGCTGTGTCAGTTTTTGACTCGTTTTCATTGATTGGAGTGCGTATTTGCGAGAAAAAGCAGAGAAGTGATGAATAGTACCTCAATCGAGCATCTTTTAGCTCGATCGAGCAAATGTTGCTGTATGTTACCTCGATCGAGTGACTTATTTCACTCGATCGAGGGGTTTTTCCCTCGATCAGCCAAGAAAAAAAAAAGAAAATGAAAAATGAAAAAAAAATATAATGAGAAAAATAATTGGCTAAAGTTTTTGTTATTTACACCTCCTTGCCATATTATTTGTCGAGGTGTTTCATGGGATTTGTGTTGTATATGCCTAGATATGTTAAGGCATCGAGCTTAGTTTTTGAAAGTTGGAAGAATGGAACGAGTTCTATTACGGTCTTGTTAGGAACTAGCTTGGCTATTTACCCTCACATTTCCATTAATTGTTTTGCCCCTTCTTACCAATTAGCCTCACATATCCATATTTTTTCAAATGTTCGGCACGTGATAGTCCTTGAACGGTGGTCATGCGTGTGTACGGTGCTTGAATCATCTTTCATATTAGCTAGCGATGCATGTTGTGTCGGTCGTAGTCTAGGTAAGTGACTATATTTTTTTCTCTCTTTCTTATACATATTTACTTACCATTTGCTTGTTGAAGAAGAGTGACCCGTGAGAGTCCGAATTTGGTTGAGTCTTGCAGGGTCGAAAGTCTAATTTATTTCCAAGATTGTATAAATTCGTTCACTTTCGTATTAAGCTTTGTAGCGATTGAAAGGAGTGCATTAAACGGTTTAGCATTGACTTGTAGCTAGCTCTGAGACTTACTCCATTCCCCTAGGTTCATTTAGTTCCATATATCTGCATTTAGTTTGCTTGAGGACAAGCAAAGGTTTGGTTTGGGGAAGTTTGATGCGTGTATTTTATATAGACTTTTTAGTCCATTTATGCACGCATTTCTATGTCATTTAGGTGATATTATGTCACTATATGCCCCTATTTGGCTACTTTGTACTTTCATTACCATTTTGTAGGTACAAGCTGCGTAGTAGCGGAAACCGAGCCAAAACAGTCCACTTTGCATGCATTTAGGAGAATGGAAGGAACGGAACAGAAGCTCTTGCATGGGAAAGCGTGAAACCGCTTACAATCAATTCCAAAGCCACGATCAACACTATATGCTAGGCCAGAGGACCTCGATCGACCATATCTTTGGTCGATCGACGGGAGTACTGATGAAGAAGACCTCGATCGAGCTGTCATCTGCTCGATCGAGGGGTAGCTGTTGAAGAATTGGTCGATCGAAAGGATGAAGTCCTCGATCAACTGATATTCTCGAATAAAGGCCTCGATCGAAGGGGATTTTCCTGAAAGTCAATAGACCTTAATTAGACTCCTCTAATTAATTGCTAAATTACTTGTTAATTTAGTATTTAATGATATATGTAACATGCATGCAAATATAAAGACATTTATATAAAAGAAGAAATTTCCTCACATTGATATGGAAAATATGTGGGCACAACAAGAACTCCTTCTTGTTGTTCTTGAGCTACAAATATGGATGAACACAAGAAATCTCAAAACAAGAAGACCTCCTTCAAGTTGCACCAAGATGACACCAAATAATCTACCATTATTATTAACTAGATAATAAGATAGAAGATATACTACTAATATTAGACTATATTACTACACTAGTAATACTTAGGAAATATTAGTATATGAGAATTTTTAGTGAGAGGAAGAATTTTAGAGAGAAGTAAACAAATTGCACAAAATGAAGTAGTTTAAAAATGAACAACCATTGCTCATTATAAGGCCATATGGCCAGACCACTTTGTCCAAATAAGGACTCTTATTTTGTTTAATTTGATCACATGCATTAGAGTGGAGTGTTGTAGTATAAGTGATGATTGTATACTACTTGTTATGTCACTTTCAATTGGTAACTAAAGAGTATAAACAAGAACAACAATCATCACCTTGTAACTACAATGTAACCGGCCATCATGGCCTAGTTTGATCCATTTTGATTTTTGATATTTGTCTCACAAATACTTATTGATCATATGGTTAATTATCTTGTATAATTAAGTGTTAATTTGATCATATAACAATTATATGACTCGATTAAATAAATAATATGTACTTAACATTTTAAGTAATATTTTACCATTATATCAATATATAATGGGTCCCACAATGCTTAGTTAATTTATTTTACAACTCCTTGTAAATATAATTAACTAATTACCGCTATCTCAAAACCTCAACTAATTTAGTAATTTAACGATTAATTACTAAGTTGAATCTTATTTAATCGTATTAAAATAAGATATAAATTTATTAGTCAATTATCGCATAATTGAAAAATAAGTTTAATCGAATTTGAGTTCTTAACTCAATTTCTAACAATTAACTCTCGTACATATCGAATATATGTAATGTACTAATTAACTGTATCGTATACAAATAATTAGTCACTATTTGGATTTCATCCTTTAGGTGTGAACGAAAGGGATCAGTTGATCACCGCCGTCAAACGACAATTACGTCAAACTCTAGTCAGCCAACCGTTATTGATTTACGTTAATCAACTGACTAATCATATATATAGTCAATAAATATCCCAATTACATTCCTTAATAAGATTTATTATGTGGCGTACTATTGTGGAGGACATGTAACAACCCGTAATTTGAAAGACGGAAATTATATTTGAAAAATAATAAATTTATTTTATTTAATTTATTAAGATTTATTTGAATTTATGATAATTTAATATAATTATTTTGAATTTATTCGGAATTAAAGAGAAGGTTTTACGGTTTAACCCCGAACGTCATTTAACTATTCCCGAGTCAACTTAAGTCCCGAAACAAACCCGAAACCCGACTCTTGCATGAGTCACACGCCCCATGTCACCTTTTTCCACTCACTTTAGATCTTTTAATTCTTTTGATTTAACTAATACGAATATCTAAGATATTTGTAACTTTATCGATCCGTCAACTTAAATTACGCAAATCGCTTAAAAACAGACCCGATTTCTCCTATAATCACACGGCTCCCTCCTCCTCTCTTAGGATTAGATATTTTCTTTCTTTTGATTACAATAACATAATATCTAATTAATATCTAGATATTTGATTAAACTATCATAAAACCTAATAATATCTAATTAATTACCATAATATAATTATAAAACCCGAGTCAATCCCGTAATAACAATTTCAAAACCCGACTCATTAATTCCTCTATAATTACACGGCACACCTACCCCATTACTCACTAACTATCTTTTCATTTTACAATAAATCAACTTAATATCTAATTAATACCTTCTTTAATATAATCAAAATCGTTCTTGGTGTTCTTGAGCGTTCTTGATCGTTCTTGAGCAAAATCGTTACAAAACCTTCGTTACTTGTTCAAATCCGTCCTAACTTATATTTCTAGAGTCTCCTCTCCGCTCTCCATCTCCACGTACGTTTTATTTTCAATTCCGACAAAATCGTTTTCAACACTTTAATTGTTGAAATCAAGTTTTAATTCTAATAATGTTATTTGTGTCATTTCTTATAGGAGAAGATTTTGAAGACGAGTTTGGTGACTCGTATATTTTAGAAGAAGATTAGTAGACGGGTTTTTACTTCTTATTTTGGTGCTAATTGATTTTTGCTAGCTAAGGTAACGATTCCGAGTTACTCGACGAATTAATGTTACATACTTTTGTTTTTGTTTATGTTATTGTTATTTATGGTTTTTAGTAGTAACATGATAAGTAGTTATTATTATTATGTTGTATGAATTTTAACATATTTAGTGTTCTTGACATATTTGGATGAATTGTTCATAATTATAATTTTTAGTATGAATGATGGTTGAATTGGTTGTTAAAATGAATGTTGTTAATTAAAAACATGTTAGAAATAATTTAGAGTGGTGGTTGATGTTGGCCGTGTATGGTGGCCGTGTGTGGTGGCTGAAAACCGGCCGGTTCAGGCCCGGTTCAGGCCGGTCAAGTCCGGTCTGGATTGGTCCGTGTATTGGTCATTGGCCTTGTGTCGATACTTGATTGTTTTGTTGTTGTTTTGACGGGTTTTAAATATGTTAAGCATGTGGGAAATATTAAATAACGGTTTTTAGAAAAGTCGACAAAACTGCCCAAACCAGGCCCGTGGGCCCAGTCCAGGCCCGGTTTATTCTCGGCCCAAAACAGGCCGTGAGTCCTCCCTTTGGATTTGTGACGGTTTTTGAGTTATTGTTATTTTATCGTGTTTTGTAATATTTAGCAAGTGGGAAATTTTAATAAGTTAATTATTTATTTAAAAGGTTTTCATAATATTATTATTTCTCACATGTTAGAAATTATAATACGAGATTGTAGTTTAATTTGATATCCTTTAAGTCAAGCGGGTTTTCGTAAGATTGAATAATTCACATGTTAGAAGTTGGAATAAAATAGCATGAAATGAATTGATGATTTTATGTTCAAGTCTAAATGGTAAAGACTCTGTTTCTAGCCGGTTTGACCAAACGGGTTTGGTCAAACTAGATCTAGTCAGCCCCGTTTTGACTGATGACCCGTCGCGGGACTCGGGTCGGGGATTTGTCTTCAAGTAAGGTTGTATTTAATTAATGAATTAGCCTTAGTAGATATGAGGCGATATGTTATTTGATTTTGATTTATATGCAATTAGTCACATGATAGGATGTTTTTCCCGTGACGGTTTAATTGTATGATATATGTCGTGTTGACTAAGTACCCATAGAGAATTATGAGTATATGGCGTCTTGACCATTCTAATTCTAAATGAGTATCTTTGACCATGACATTGATAGGCCTTACTATCTTTAACGAGTATATGTTCACTGCTTGATAGCTTTTGTGTTCCGGCTTGGTGGATCTCCAAGTCGGGGCATGGCTGCCTTATTGCTTCCACTTTTGGAATGGAGCCAGCTTTAGTACTA
>JAIUZE010074580.1:0-22341 GCA_022085475.1 Heliosperma pusillum | reverse complement strand
GATAATAGAGTAATTACCTTTACTACGAAATTTTTGAACTAAAAGCTTTTGGAAATGTTTTATGATTTCAAGTATTTTACCGTCAAGGAGTGTTGAGACTTTTTATTGGAGACGTTCGATAACTAGTTTTCTCATTTATTGATGCGAAAATGTATCTTTTAAAGTCTTTGACTTGGGACGTCGATGTTCTTAACAGCTGACGAGAACCTTCCGTACCATTGATAAGACTCAGTATTTTTATTACAAATATATTTTTAAAAAGGTTTGAAATAGACCTACATATATATTACATTACTTCTTCTAAGTTTCGAGGACGAAACTTTTTAAAAGGAGGGGTGATTGTAACAACCCGAAAAGTACCCTATTTTTCTAGTGAAAATATTTTACGAATACTTTTCAGCGAATTTAAGTTTTAATTGTTTCCAGTCGAATTTTGAAATTCCGAGTTCGTATTTGGAATTTTTGAGAGATTCCATGAGAATCCCGTTTTTAAGTCAACTTTGACTTTCGTTGACTTTTTCCGACTCGCCTTGTAATTTTGAAGACCGAATTTTTATTTAAAAAAATAATATTGTAATTTTTTATTTAGATTTATTAGAATTTATGATAATTTAATAAAATTATTTTGAATTTATTCGGAATTTATAATAAGGTTTTACGGTTTAAACCCGAGCATCATTTAACTATTCCCGACTCATCGTAAATCCCGAAACAAACCGAAACCCGACTTTGGCATGAGTCACACACCCATGTCATCTTTTTCCACTCACTTTAGATATTTTAAATTAATATGATTAAACTAATAATAATATCTAAGATATTTATAACTTTATCGATCCGTTAACTTAAATTACGCAAATCGTTTACAAAACAGACCCGACTACTACCAAATCACACGGCTCCTTTCTCTCTAATAGGACTAGATATTTTCTTTCTTTTTCATTTCAATAACATAATATCTAGATATTTGGTTTAATTAACTTAATATTTAATTATATCTAATTAATTACCTTAATTAATTATAAAACCCGAGTCAATTCCGTAACAACAATTTCAAAACCCGACCGGAACATCAAATTCTTCTATAAAACTACACGGCTACGCTTCCACCATTCGCACTAAATACCTTTTCATTTTACAATAAATCAACTTCTTAAGATCTAATTAATACTTTTGATGTTCTTATCGTTCTTCGTCGTTCGTCATCGTTCTTCGTCGTTTTGAGCCAAAATCGTCAGCATACAACCTGCATGTCTTTGCAAATCCGTCCTAACTTATATTTCGAGAATCTCCTCTTCGCTCTCCATCTTCAAGTAGGGTTTATTTTTAATTCCGACAAAATCGTTTTCAACACTTTAATTATGGAAAATCAAGTTTTAATTCTAACAATATTATTCTTGTCATTTCTTATAGGGGAAGATTTTGAAGACGAGTTTGGTGACTCGTATATATTAGGAGAAGATTAGTTGACGGGTTTTTCTTTACTTCTTATTTTGGTGCTACTTGATTTTGCTAGCTAAGGTAACGATTCCGAGTTACTCGACGAATTAATGTTACATACCTTTGTATCTTTTGTTTTAGTTCATGTTATTATGATTTACGGTTTTTAATTAGTAACATGATAAGTTGTTATTTTTATTATGTTGTATGAATTTTTGATATGTTTAGTGTTCTTGATAAATTTGGATGATGGTTCATAATCATGATTTTTGTATGAATGATGGTTGAATTGGTTGTTAAATTGGTTGTTGTTAATTAGAATCATGTTAGAAATAAATTGGTATGGTGGTTGGGGGTGGCCGAATTGGGTGGCTGGAAAAACCAGCCCAAACCAGGCCGGTTCAGGCCCGGTCCAGGCCGGTCTGGAATGGTCCGGGAATCGTCCTTTGGGTTTGTGTCGATGTTTGATTGTTTTGTTGTTGTTTTGACGGGTTTTAAATATGTTAAGCATGCGGGAAAATATTAAGAAACAGTTTTAGAATTTTTAATCAAAACAGCCCAAACCAGGCCCGTGGGCCCAGTCCAGGTCCGGTTTGGTCTCGGCCCAAAATCAGCCTGTGGGTCCCTCTTTGGACTTGTGACGGTTTTTGAGTTTATTGTTATTTTATCGCGTTTTGTAATAATTAGCATGTGAGAAATGTTAATAAGTCAAATATTTAATTAAAAGGTTTTTCATAAAATTATTATTTCTCACATGTTAGAAATTATAATACGAGATCGTAGTTTAATTTGATATCCTTTAAGTCAAGCGGGTTTTTAGTAAGATTTAATAATTCACATGTTTAGAAGTTGGAATAAAATAGCATGAATTGAATATGATGATTTTATGTTCAAGTCTATGTGGTAAAGACTCTGTTTCTAGCCGGTTTGACCAAACGGGTTTGGTCAAACTAAGATCTAGTCAGCCCTGTTTTGACTGATGACCCGTCGCGGGACTCGGGTCGGGGATTTGTCTTCAGGTAAGGTTTTATTTAAATGAATGAATGAATGAGCCTTAGTAGATATGAGGCGTTATGATATTTGAATATGATTTATATGCAATGAGTCATATGATAAGAAGTTTTCCCGTGACTGTTTAATTGTATTGATGTATGTCGTGTTGACTAAGTACCCATAGAGAATTATGATTTATATGGCGTCTTGACCATTCTAATTCTAAATGAGTATCTTGGACCATGACATCGATAGGCCTTACTATCTTTAACGAGCATATGGAGTTTACTGCTTGATAGCTTTTGTGTCACTGACTTGGGCCTTTTGATACCAAGCCGGGGGCATGGCTGCCTAATTGCTTCCACTTTGGGAATGGAGCCAGCTTAAGTACTAGCCAACTCTGCTTATGGGGTCGCCTAGTAGAGATTCTCATGTACTTTTGGTAATGAGACAGGAATGGGTTAGCTGTTGTCGCTAGGTCTGATCAGTCTAGGACTAGGATGTTTTCCTACCTTGTGGTATAGACTCGAGTTACAGAAGTCGACTATTGACTGTGTGCTAAGAACTTGTGCCTGTTTCTAGACGTATTGGTCTTTCATGTTTGATGATTCTATGAATCTTAGAAGGTGAGATGCAAGCCGGCTAAGGTTGATAGAGTTTGGATTACCGGTTGTTAACTGATTCACATGATAGTGTGCATGAGTAGCTTAGCCTTCATATGATAGGTTATATGTTAGTTATTTGTTTCATAACATGAAAAGCATATCGTATATGTTAAGGTTTTGTATTTTTCCATATACATCTCTTTTATGTTATTCATGTTTAATTAAACTCGACATTTCGTGGCTGGGAGAACTCGGAGTTACTCCCCACTAACTGTGGCTTCCGTGTTTATATTTAATGCGGTTGGCAGGTTTGTGATGCATACTTGGGTACATTGACGAGCTAGCGAGCGAAGTATTTACCTTGGACCTATATTCGGTTCTTAGGATTGTATATTATTATACTCTCTTTTATTTCTGTATTTATACGGGAGATATGTCTCCCGTTTCAGATATTTTTTATGTATAATATTATTTCCTTTTTGTTATGAACCTTTTTCTTTAAGACACCTTCGTTATGATGAATATATTTAATAATAGGTTCCGGTTTTAAAATTTACCGATTTTCACTAAAGTGAACCTATTAGAAACGTATTCTCATCTTTTATTTATTTAAATTATTTTTTATCTTTCCGCAAATTTGAGGGTGTCACACTAAACCTGTCTTACATAACCTTAATGCCAAATTAACTACTTGATTGTTCAAAATCATGCCAAATCTGCCTAACATAATATTTCATACTTAGCAACACAATACACAAAATGGATGTAGCAACATAGTACAGTACACAAAATGGCTCCATCAACAATTTCTCTTCTTCTTCAAATCTGGTTTGATGACACCTGAGTTGTTGGCTGACTGTTGGAGTGACTAACATGATGATCAATGCTCCTGGTGCCACTTAAGTTGCTGGTAAATGCATTGCCTTGCCCATCAAACAGGATTCCTATTCCCTGAGGTACTCTTTGTCTTGTTCCTCCTTCCCTAGCACCACCTCTTCCTCTTCCCCTTCCCCTTCCTGCATTTCTAATTACTCTGCCATTCCTCCCTAGCCTTGTAGGTTGTGCAGTAGCTTCATTATTGGCTTGAGAGTTTGTTGAGGATGGTTGTCTATTGGAGTCAGGAGTATTGACATTTCTTGGTCTGCCCCTACCTCTTTTTGGAGGTGGTTCCAGTTGCAAGGTTCCTTTTTGAGGACATCTCCTTTTATTATGCTCCTTAGACTTGCATACAGAACATGTTATTTCTAGCCCATGTTTTGTTAATTTTCCACTTCTTTTAGGGTCCTCATGTGGATCCCTTCTTCTCTTTTTCCTTGGTCTGCCAGGACCAACCTTGATTGGTGGGGGAATCAAAGGGGCATGAACTTTAGGCCAGTGTCTTTCACCTGGACAAGGGCCAATGGAGTTGTTGTATGCCTTAAGATAAGTGACCTTTCTGTAGGATTCATGCACATAGTCTTCTGCTACAGCATGAAGGTCAAATATAGGAGCTACAGCATGACAACAAGGCACACCAGTTACATCCCACTTTCTACATGTGCATGTCCTCTCAACCAAATTCACTTTCACCTCATCAGTCCCATCCTTCACCTGATACAGAGTGGTATTAGAAGGGAAAGCAGTACAAAAAGCAGCCTTTTCTTTCTCCTTCTCTAAAAGTTCTTGAACTTTAGGACATAGCACTCCTCCCCAATCCTCTATCTCCTTCTTTTTAGTAACCAGTCTCTGCATCAACATAGTTCTAATCTCTTCTAGCATGTATATCAAATGCTTGCTTCTTGCATTTATTATGTATGCATTGAAGGTCTCTGCCATGTTATTAACTATGACATCATTGGTAGTTGTTGTACTGATAAAAGCCCTGTAGAACAAGGTAGGATTGCATCTCATAAAGGCATCAACAGCTCTAGGGTCCACCTCCTTCATAGCTACTAAGGCTTCATCAAAATCAGCCTTGTTGTAGGACTTTGCTGCATTCCAGAACATCATCTTCATTTCTTCTCCTTTGTATGACTTATGCCAGTTTGCAAAGATGTGTCTTGCACATCTTCTATGCTCAGCCCTTGGAAACTCGTGTGCAACCATACTGATTATACTCTGTAGTAATTTGAAGATAATTGTTAGCTCTTGTCAATTATTATTTAGTCACTATTACTAAGCAATAAAAACAAAAAACAGAATTGATAAAAAACCAAAAAGGGGTAGTACCTGATGCTCATCAGAAATGATGGTCCAGCCCTCACCATTTTCCTCTCCTAAAGCTGCCTTCAATTGTTGAAAGAACCACTGATAGCTCTCATTATTTTCACCCTCAACAACAGCCCACGCCAAGGGGTACATTTGATCATTACCATCCCTTCCAATAACACTTACTAACTGACCCCCCAAGAATGTCTTCAAAAAACATGCATCAACACAAAGAATCTTCCTACACCCTTCCAACCAGCCTTGTTTCAGTGAATCAAAACAGACAAACAGTCTATGAAAGACTGGTTCAGATCCTGCCCTATGTGGTTTGGTGCACATGGTGAAAGTGCTGTTACGGTACTCTTGTTCAAGGACTGCCAAATAACTACCAAGCTTTGAGTAATGATCCTTCATAGAACCATGCAGCAACTTATGTGCATAGTACTTAACTTTATAAGCAAAACCTTTCTTGATCATTACCTTGTAAGCCCTCCTCACATTATCTATAATCTCACTAGCTGGCCAGTGAGGCATAGCCTTAAAAACCTCAAGATATTGCTTTGCTACCCAAGTTGATTTCAGTTGTCTGTTTTTCTCCATGGTCCTCTGACAGGTGTGTGTGTTGTTCACAGACTTAACCAAAAAACAAACTTGCTTATTGTCCCAACTACCATACAACCTAAATGGACATCCTCCCTTACACCTTACTCCAAGTCTTTTACCCCTAGATTTATCACTCACCACAAATGAACAATTTCTACCTTGTGCTACTGAATATCTAGTAACACACTCCCTAAAAAACTCTCTACTAGGGAATCTAATGCCTACACACCATTTCAATTTAGCATAGTCAGTGTGTTTATTAACAACAGTTATTGAAGATTTTTTTCTCTTACCTGGTATAGGATCATCATCACTTTCACCTGGAGTGTCTACTTCATCACCACTCCTATCATAATCACTCTCACATCCCTCATTTTCTCCATTTCTTTCATCTCCAGGTACATTAGGTTCTTCGCCAGGTAAGAGGGTGGATGCAGCTTCTAATTGAAGTTGGTGTACTATTTTCAAAGCCTTGACATTCCACTCCTTCACTTTCTCTCTAGCTTCCAATAGCTCCTCATCATCTGAATTGCCATCACACTGAATCTCTTTCTCTAACAAGTTATCCTCCACCTCATTTTCAAATAACTTCCCCCCACTAACTTCAATTAACTCTCCCTCATCATCTAGTTCCACATCACTACCCTCATCATCACTTAGCCCCTCCTCAGAACTAGGCTCATAACCAGGGTCTTCTAATTCACCTTCCTCTTCTGACTCCAGTATAACACCATCTTTAAGACATGCTAAATCTGATTCTTCCTCAAATGCATTCAAGGCATCAGTTAAGGTAATATCATTGAATTCAAAGGTTTTTTCTGAGAAATCTAATTGTAACTCTTTTGGGGTAAATCTGGGTGACTTTCTTTGAACTAATGTAGATGCTTGACTCTCCTCTTGTGTGGTCTTTGGAGGTGTATCTTTTAGGGTTTCAGAAAGTGGTACTTTAATAGGGGTGTTGTCTTTTTTAGTATTTTTGGAAAGTGGTCCCAACGTTTGAGAAGAATATTCTTTTATTTCACCTTTCCTCCTGGGAATTAACTTCTTTGAACATTTTACCAGATTTACTGCATTACCTTCTCTCACAGTATCCTCAATTAAATGCATTAAGTGAGAAATATTAGCAGCAGAAACAAGGTAACATTCAATAACCCTATCAACTACAGCCAAGTTACACATAATCTGAGCCCCTTTATCATCTATAACTCTCTCCAATCCTACATCAGGGTTCATAAAAAAGATAGCATCAACATCCCGCTTATAACACCCACACTTCTCAGCCTCCTCAACAATAGTAAACCAACAAAATTCATCAACATCAACAGCAGCAGTCCTACTAACTCTACCATTATATACCAAACCCAATTCATTTCTAACAAATGAACCACCATACAACAATTTTAAAGTCATTGAATCCACAGAATTTACCTAAATAAAAATCAAACAATCAAAAACTACATATGCTACTATTTAGTTCATTAAACTTAACCCATTGAATCAATTAAAGGGGAAACAAAATCAAAAATAAATAAAATAAAGAAAGAAGCTCACCATGGTGTCTGCAGTGACGATTCATGATCAAGGGTCACAATGAAAACGGAGTTGAAGATGCAGTGACGATTTGAAGGTTAATAAAGAGTGAATTTGAGAGAATCAATTAAGAGAGAATGAATTCTAGGGTTTAACTTTTGATTTTAATTAAGAGAGAATGAATTCTAGGGTGAATTCTAGGGTTTAGTTTTGGTTTTGGTTAATTGGGAATGAATGTTGGGTAAACAGAGAAGAGAAGAGGAGTCATAGTGTATTAAGAGGTCAGTGTAACCGGCTTCACAGGTAACCTGTCCATAAGTTTAGGGAAAGTTAAATGAAGTCATAGATTGGGTTTTTTTCAGTTAATCGTTAGGATAGATTAATATGAGATGAATAGGCATAGGATGGATTATTCCCATTAAATAACCCAATAAAATAATGTAAATTTTCATTTTTGCGCCAAAATTTCAAGGGTAGATATGTAATTTTTTTATCAATTCAATTAAAATAAAAAACTCTAACTAAATCTAAAAAAATTATGTAATATTGTACACCAAAATTATGTTTCTTCATCATTGTATTGTGTTCTTGGTATGTTTTTCATCAACATGGTTCATTTTAATCTATTAGCCAAGAAAAATGAAAATACAATATGATCCTAGGGCATAAATTCTGGAATTGTAATGTGTAACAAATCGATTCTGTTAATTTAATTTGGTTTACCCATGAATTAAAAATGAACTTTAATATCCAATGAAGCAGTTATAATGCCTTTACCGGACGAAGATGACGCATTCCATGAATAAGAAGTTGTCAGAGTTTCATGTTAAGTTTTTACTTTTGAGGAACACCGACTGTTAGTCGTACTAGAAACTCTTTATTTCTCAAAGTATTAATCAATAATTATCTAAGAGTAATTTTTAGATATGAAAAGTTTGAACAACAAAATAAAAAGTATCCATTAGTGCCCATTACCCACTGCCTTATACATGAATCAAGTACATGTTGCATCATTTACTTGTTAAATACTGTTACAGGCCTGTTTACTGGAAAAAAAAAAAAAAAAAAAAAAAAACAACCAAAACTCTACCATGTTGGTTGTAAAATTCCTCCTCAAAAAGTGGCAAAACTCTAGGAAAATTCTATTGATCATTCATTTATTTATTATTTTAGTTACAATTAGTTATGTAATTTTAAGTACCTAAATTACCCTTTTTTACTAACTAGTTTGAAATTCAAATATCAGGGGAGGAAAATGAAAATAGCTATATACTTGACTATAATACCCTCGGTGGCGCTTAATGTGACAACCCTCGCGAATGCGGAAATATAAAACAAACAAGCATGTGAATTATATTGCGGAAATATGAAACTTTTAAAAACTTTTATACATGCAAGTTAAATAAAACGAGGAGTGTCAAAATGTTACAACTAAGTACGGAAATACAACAAAGAGACGGGGTCTCTTAAATGTTAGCAAAAGAACAAGTGTTTAGCAAAACTAGCTAAAATCGTCTAGAGGTGAAACTTCCAGGGACAACGCCCGCTAGCTCACACCCGAACCCCAAAATATCATAGCCAAAAAGCCATCCATGCAAGCAACCTGTTCATGCATGAAAAACATGAACGCCACAGTCAGTGGGGAGTAACTCCGGGTTCTCCCAGCCATATCACATTAAACGTACATATAAGGAAATACAAAAGTAAAATCATGCATATATGAATATACATGTGAGTTACAATAAGAATAGATAGGCAATCATATATATAATGATAAGATCATGTGGAAATCAAATCCGAGACCATCATGTTATTCAAAGACTCGGGGAAGACACTCTTAGGCAACCGAATACGCTCACTAGGGCTTGCATCTCACCGTTAGCGGTATAAGATTGATAAGATTGAGACTCGACAGACAAACCAAGTCAAGTCATGCGATGATCACAATAATCCAACATATATCATCCATCACGAACCAAGACAATGACGATGTCCAATCATGCATGACCATGAATATCAGAATCATTCAAAGACGAGTGCCCAATCATGCAATACCATAATACTATCATGAAATCACGCATGTTCAATAGACGACACACGACGACAACTCTCACGGCGTAAATAAACGCACTAGCACCGTGTAACATTGCAAGTATTATGAACTAACAGCCTCCACGTGATAAACATTTCCCGAACGCATACATCGACCACATTTCGTATATGTTCACTAATTTCCTCCGGTAGGACGACGATATAAATACCTGGTCCTAGTCTAAATCTGGCCAGAATCCCGGAATCGCATTTTCCAGTTCGACATGCGATAAACGTTTCGCATCCAAGACTCGGTCAATCATATGACGCCGAGTACCCCAAATTCGGTAGAAAACATTCACGAAAGAGGCGGAAAAGAGCTCTAGCCACATAACAAGCGGTACGCTACATGCAAATAACACCACCTCGCAAGTATACAACATTTGACGGCCGGGTCGAACAACGCATAGCGTTCAACTCCCAACAACGCCGTCGTATGCCCACTAACACATGCATTTAAGCAGTAGGATACCTCTCCGTTCCGACATTCCAGCCTTACGAACGGGAAGGTAGCCAAGGGAATGAGAATACAAAGCACAAGACAAAATAGTGCTCAAAACCATCATTTTGTAAAAACCGACCAAGTGGGACTATCAAAACCGTCACAAAACGAGAATATGGCATTAATTAAATGTAAATATGATAAACATATGGATCAAATACATGATACATAAGCATTAGAAACAAGTTTATGATGAAGCCATAATGATAAGAAACATAGTTACCACCTCTCAAAACAACAAGTTTGGAAACTAACTAAAACAAGGGTTCACTTCAAACTGTCCATAACTAGAGTTCCTAGACATGTAAATACAGAAATTCCAAGTCGAGGTGTTAGCTTATCCTCTTACGGTTCCAACGAATGGTCACAAGCCCAAAACAATCAAGTAACGAAGGAGATATGATCATTTTACGAAAAGGGGTCAGTGCAGTGAAACTGCACAAGTCACGACCGTGACTTGTATTTCACGACCGTGAGATGTGTCTCCAAATCACCCGAGAGCCTTCAACAAAAATCAATCCTATCATTTCAAATTCTCATAATTCATCTCTAATAACTATCAACAATCAATATTCATCATCAACAATCATCAAACAACAACAATCATTATCCATAACATAATTCCTAACTTACTAATCGTAATCTAATACAAATTCTAGCATATAAAGCATGTAATACAGGTAAATGATATCGAGTAACCCTTCACCGTTACCTTTACGCGTCTTTAATCGATTACTAAGCCTTCCTAGTGGTCTCCACCTACAATTAGGTAATAAAAGATGAATATATTTCACCTTGAGAAAGACGGATAATTTAAAAAGCGAGAAAGACGGTAATTTTAATATCAAAACGGATAGAGGAAGGTAATAGGAAAAGAATGAGACGAACTTACGTGAATTCTATCAAGGAACGAAAGAGCTAGGATGATTCAAAGATCGAAAAATGCTATGGAGGCAAGGGTTTGATTTCTTAAGGAGGAAGAAAAGTTTTGGTTTGTGTTGAAATGAATTAGGTTAAGGTTAGAAGAGAGTATAAGTAAAGGGTGAGTCGGAAAAGTCAATGAAAGTCAAAGGCGGCTCAAAAGTCAAGAAAAGTCAAAGACGACTTAAAATTCAAGAAAAGTCAAAGACGACTTAAAATCAAGAAAAATCAAAGACGACTTAAAAGTCAAGAAAAGTCAAAGACGACTTAAAATTCAAGAAAAATCAAAGACGACTTAAAAGTCAAGAAAAGTCAAAGACGACTTAAAAGTCAAGAAAAGTCAAAGACGACTTAAAAGTCAAGAAAAGTCAAACTCGCCTTAAGACGGGATTCTCATGGAATCTCGCGGAAATTCCAAATACGAACTCGGAAATTCTAAATTCGACTCGGAACATAAAATTCTAAATTAAAACTTAAATTTGCTGAAAAGATTTCGTAAAATATTTCTACTAGAAAAATAGGGTACATTTCCGGGTGTTACACTTAATTTGAGTACCACCGGGTGGCGCCATCTCATTTTCCTTTCTAAAATAACTCTCTTTTGAAAACCTTTTAATAATTTACTTACATAAAATGTTCACAGGAAAAAAATTGCACCCAAATAGACTTTAAGATGAAAATTTGGTTTTATGACTGATATGCCCTAGTGTTATCTAACCCAACATTCAATTTGATTTTGCTGTTTTTACAACTCTTACTTGGTCCTCTCTCTCTCCCAAATTTTCGTTTGGTGCATACAGAAAATATGAACCCTAAAAATTGACATGTTGGTACCTACATTTTTGAAACAAAATGAAGAAAATATGAACCCTAAAAACAATAAGCAAAATCACAAGCCTAATGGGGAAAAAGATGAACCCTAAATCGCACCCCTAATTTGATGCAAAACGCAGATTACACAATAAAGATGAATACTATACTAAGTGTAAATTACAAGAGACATTCCTCTATTTCTTCGATGTGGAGACTTATATCTGATATCTTCACAGATATTAATCGGATTTGTCGTAAATAATTGAGTGTAATAAGTTATCATAAAAATGAGTCATTCGGCGAGTGGAATGTACCACAATGTAGTACACTCGGCATAGTTAAAATTTTCCTGTAAATTTGTTGGCGTCAATCAGCTGTCTAATAGGCTCTTAGCATACGTTGGGCATTGACATAGATATATGGACATGTTCATCATATACTTAGTGTTAAGGGGTATGGGGTATTGTCATGACATTAGTAAAATATGACTTAGCCGTGCAGGGAAGTTGCAATCGCGGCACGATCTGAACATGAGATCGCCTAGGTCAATCCAACTCCTTTTACCTCGAGCCAACCCACTAAGTAGCGGCCCATTAATTATTTTTCTTTTTTTTATTAACGAAGATGAATAGAAAAATCTATATTGTGTTATGTATATAGCTCGACATTATCTTATTAAAACGCGATATGTAAAACCGTCTTACACGAAAAAAATGTAAAAACCAAATCTATAAAAATAATTATCATGACTCATTAAATGAGAAATCAATATATAAAATCTACTGCTTTTGAAATTACGTTACACGTGTCATGGATTGAAAGACGCAATAAGTACAAATTAGGAATTAGAAAAAAAAAATTTGAAAATCGTCCCGTAATCTATATATATAAAAGAAGCTTTTTTTTAGGCACACGGTAGTCTCCAAACTTTTTAAAACACTTCAATAAAAAAATATAAAATATAACATTCAAATATAATAAATATATAAAACATGGAACTTAAATTTATATTATTTAGAGGTCATTTAAATTTGTTTGTAGATAGATTTTGCAATCAATATATGAGTTCATTTTAAAGCATTCTCTTTTTTTTTTTTCTTTTTTTTTAACACGCAATGCAAATAATTAGAGTGGTACATGCAACTGAAAAAATTCTACTCCAACTACGTAATTACGGTAGCTTTTTATCACTCATTTTATTTTATTTATACGATAATTTTTGAATTATAATAAAACTTAGTTATATTTATTTGATCACAAATTCTCATTCGTGACGCGCATATCCATCACAAGCTTGTGACGGATCAAATGTTACCCGTATGGGTAGAAAAAGACAAGCCATGATTCTTCATGCTTGTCTTATCTAACCAAGCGGGAGATACTTGATGTGTTGGAAAATCCGTCACAAAGGAGACTTACTATTGTTTGATTATTATTGGAATAAGCGACTTATGTAAAATTTGAATAAAGGATGTGGATGGGGATTGCAAATTGTATAGGTAATATTATACAACCATGCACGGAATATAAAATATACTATGAATTTATTAGTAGCACTATTAAAAATAAGCAATTATATTGGTATGCCAATCATACCTCAACTTTCGATAATTATCATACCATATTCCAACTTTGTTACCTTAATATATCAAAATTTTAGAATTTATAGCCGTGTCAATCACTACAATCTGTATGATTATTTTACCTAATTTACACATATTTTAGTTACTTATCTTTTTTATTTTTTAATTGTTAAATTCTGTACCAATTGGAGGTTTGCAAATTTACTACTCGTGTAGGGCACATGCATGAATAATAATATAGTAATTTATAATTAGTTCTAGAAAGCTTAATTATTAGGTACCCTGAATCATTTTTTTTTGTGAATGTATCAATCAAAACCTATGTAAATCTATTAGGTAGCGTTTGGATACAAAGATTTCATTTCGAATCCTCACTTTCAAATTAGAAATGTGAAATTAGGAATTATAAATCCAAATTCTTTGTTTGGGAAACAAAGAATTTGAAATTTAGAATTTGAAATCCAATTTCTATGTTTGGCTATACAAGGAAATTGAGAATTCAAATTTGGTCTAAATTCAATTTTTTAGTCTTCAACTCATATTCCAAGGTTGTAGGGTTATAATTTTCTGCACTTGAACATAAACAAAATAGTCGTTCAACATAAGTTTTAACTACAACACATAATTTTCAACATTAAAACAAAAAGAGCAATAAATTGTCCAACTATCATCAAGTTCATCCTATAGTTATTTTCAACTAGAATGATCTACTACGCTCATCAAGACAAAGCAAAATCCAATCCAACTTTTGATCACTCGGAAGATCTTTGAGAACTTGAAATTTCACCGGCATCTCCACGAACATATTTACGGCTCTTAGAACTTGAGGCCGGAGGATGCCAACAACTTTGGAAACCTCATCAAATACCTCTTTCCCTCCCAAAGTTGGAGTTGCTTTTAGTCTAGCCTCAACATAACTTTTGAGTGTGTCAGCAACTTGAGTAACCGCATCAGCTAGACTGTCACTTTTTCGCTTCTTTTTGGAGCTCATTGAAGTAGTATCGATGCTGGAACTCGAGCCGTCACATGCCTCATCATCCATCATAGTAGCACCCTCTTCATGATGCTCTCCTCCATCACCAACAGCTCGATCGGGTCCAAGTAATATAGATATATCATCCCAATGCTCGATATATTTATTGGCATAAGACGCAACAGATGGGTTGGCCTACAATGAGTAAAAAAACAGCAGTACATGGATAAGAGCAGGTTCAAAAAACATTGAAAAACAGCAGTACGTGAAGATGATAACAACAGTACGATAAAAAAACAGCAGTAAAAAAACAGTAGAAACAGCAGTAAAACCAGCAGAAAAACCAGCAGAAAACCAGCAGTAAAACAGCAGTAAAAACAGCAGTAAAATAGCAGTAAAACCAGCAGTAAAACCAGCAGAAAAACAGCGGAAAAACAGCAGTAAAAAATAGCAGTAAAACAGAAGTAAAACCAGCAGAAAAACAGCGGTAAAACAGCAGTAAAAAATAGCAGTAAAACCAGTTGTAAAACCAGCAGAAAAACAGCAGTAAAAATAGCAGTAAAATAGCCGTAAAAACAGCAGTAAAACAGCGGTAAAAACAGTAGTACAAGAATTCTTTTGAGATGAATTCCTGCAATAGAAGGATTACCAGGGCATATGTCGTCCATTCGGTCATCTCTTCAAGTGGTACTAACACCATCTTCCTCTCCTCATCCCACTTGAATTTTGTTTGAGTTCTTATCTCCATAATGACTCCATAGTGTTTTCTCCAAATCTTCACACGATTCCTCACATTTTCAGTAGTAACGGATACATTTAACTTGCTTCTTACTTCATCTACCACCGCTTGGTAGGCTTGAGGCTTCCATTCACCATCTCCCTTATTTCCTTGACTTACTTGATTATAAAGCACTGATATTAAAAGAGCATCCATTTGGCTATTCCAAGAAATATATCCTCTCTTCTTAGGTTGTGTAGGAACCAAAAATTGTTTTCTTTTTTCAGTCATCACCTATAAAAACATTGGGTCAGAAGCACATATTATGACAGTAATATACTTACAGCTACCAACTTAACACAGAAGCAACACAAATCAATTACACATCTGCCATTATTGAACACACATGTTGAAGCAGCTGACTTTTTCACTCCCCTCTTCCTCTCTCTATTGACTCTTCAAACCTCCATCTACTCCTTCACAATCCCCTCTTAATTCCCCATAACTTTAATCTCAATCATCCAAAAATCAAACCAAAGTTGTCATCTTTTTCAATCTTCACAAAATGGGTAGTCATTCAAGCAAACACAAAGGAGTAGAACGACATCATCATGGTCACCAATCAAACCAAAACCAGTCGAAACTGAAACCGCAACCACAATCGAAAACACCAGTTAGAGTCAAACCCCAACAAAACCATCCCTTAAAACTGACCCAAATGCAATTCTAGGAAAACCCTTTGATGATGTGAAAATGCACTACACATTAGGGAAAGAATTGGGTAGGGGACAATTTGGGGTAACATATTTATGCACTGATAAAAACACATGTCAACAATTAGCATGTAAATCAATTTCTAAGAAAAAATTGGTAACAAAAGCTGATAAAGAAGATATGAGAAGAGAAATTCAGATAATGCAACATTTAAGTGGTCAACCAAATATAGTAGAATTATGCTAGTAATATTATGACAGTAGTTAGACGCATATTATGACAGTAATATTATGCTAGTAGTTAGACGCATTTAAAATAACAAGTCTAATATGATAAATGATGAATGCAACAAGGGATAGAAATATACTTACAGGTAGGCCAATGCAACAAGAGTTAGTTAGATACCCCTTCTCGCTCGATAATCACTCCACATTTTTTGTGCAAGATCGTCTCTAAACTTATTCCACTCTTCTGTTTGTCTAACACTCACTACAATATCTTCTCCACCATCCTCTCCATTTTGTAACTCTTCATTTTGCAATTCTAGTTCTACCTCATTCATTAAAGCCGTTTCATCCATTTTTTCGAATCTTAAGAAGTTGTGTAGAATGACACAGGCATTTATGATTCTGACTTGAGTTTTTTTACCATAAAAGCTACTGGTCCTCATAATAGCCCAACGCTTTTTCATGCAGCCAAATGCTCGCTCAATTGTGTTACGAGCTGACGAATGGCGCAAGTTAAAAAGCTCTCTAGACTTTGTTGGGGTGTTCCCTCGCCATAAATTTAAGTGGTATCTTGTACCTTTATATGGAGCTAAGAAACCTTCACCATTGGTGTACCCTAAGTCCACAAGAAAATACTTATTCTTTGGTACTTTAAGATTATAAGCAGGCCTTTGAAGGGCGTCGCGGAGGACACGTTGATCAGAAGCGGACCCTTCCCACCCAGGTAGAGCATATGTAAAACAAAGTTCTGGATCACATGTTGCTAAGACATTTGTGCTAATGTGACCATTTCTATCCCGATACCTACCTCGATCCTCTAAAGGGACAGTCATATCTATATGAGTGCCATCAAGGGCCCCAACCACACCCTCAAACCATTTCCATTTTGGATCATTGACAAAACTAGTGATAGTATCAACTTCCTTAATGTAGTGTTTTCCAATTTTTAAAACTGCTCGGAGCACAGTGTGAAATTGGCGACTGACTGTTTCTCCTGACCGAGCAAAAAGAGCCTGTATAGTTCGATTTTTCAAATTGTGAGCAAGGTTATGTAGAAAAAATGCGACAACTTCTTCATTAGTCACATTTTTAGAGGTTAATAACCCACCCTTTGATCTCAAAATCCTACATAATTTCTCAAAACAACGTCTATCAAAACGCAATTGCTCTTGACATTTCCTATTGTTTCTTAACGTATCTAACCACATTTCCCTTTTTTGTGATCGTTCGTGTTCGTTCCAAGCCAAGTCCCTAACCTTATACCTTTTGTAATTCAACGCCCCTACTATAACAACTACACAACCCACAACTAGCGTGAAAAGCTCCATATCATCATCTTCTTCTTCTTCTTTTCTGACACGTTTTAGTGATTCCCGTAAATTATTCTCACCAGCCATATTACTCTAATCCGCAAATCTGAAAAATTATAGTGAGTTTATAATAACTATACATCCGACTATACTCGATAAATGTTAGGTTATCCGTCTAAAATCTTGTGTAATGTATATGGGTGTGTACATCTAATAAACCTTATAAGTATACAAGTATACATCAAAACATCATCACAAAAAATCATCGATAAAATTTTCAGCAATATTATCACACAAAACCGAATATCAACTTTCCAACAAACAAATCAAACGATAAAAAGGAAATCGAGATAAAACATCAGACGGAAAATCATGTATCATCAGAAAATCAGAAAATCAGACGTATTACAAAACATAAATTAATTCATGTATAGAGTAATGAAACATAAAACATCAAAACATCATCACAAAAAATCATGGATAAAATTTTCAGCAATATTATCACACTAAACCGAATATCAACTTTCCAACAAACAAATCAAACGATAAAAAGGAAATCGAGATAAAACATCAGACGGAAAATCATGTATCATTAGAAAATCAGAAAATCAGAAAATCAGACGTATTACAAAACATAAATTAATTCATGTATAGAGTAATGAAACATAAAACATCGAAAAATTGAGAGAGAATGAAACATACTTACTTTGCTTGATGTTGCTGAGAAGGAAATCGAGATAAACCCTAGAAATTTGGGGGTGAAATTGATTGGGTATGGAAAGAGCAGAGAGAATGAGATATTAGATTAGGTTAGCTGCTGAATTTGGAATATGGGGGGTGGGAGGGTGTATTTAGAATGTAGCATATTTGACTTGGATGGAGTTTTGTTTGGAATTTGGTAGGATTTCCCACAAATTCAAATCCAAATTTGGCTAACAGCCCAAACGAGGGTTTTGGGCCAAATTCTTATTTGGAAATGAAAACTCTGTTGCCAAACAGCCCATTAAATGATTTGAACGAGAAGGTAATGTTTATATTTTTCGGGTCATAATATGGATCAAACATACCTTGAGTCATTGCAAGGTTGGTAAAATATGGTCAAAGTTGTAGTTGAATCTTAAGAACTATTTCTATTAACTAAATAACAGTAATTTATCTATTCTAACAAGGAATACTCTATTTACTTAACTACATTTTTGTTTATTTCATTAACTGTAGAGGGAAGGAACTCGGAGTTGGACGAAGCTTGATAGATGGGAGTAAGGAGAGGGGTGTCGTGGATGGTCTGTAGTCCATTTATTCGGATCGCAATGCAAATTGACTGAGAATGTTAAGCGAGAGTGAAAGCAGACTGGTTAATTTTATTAAATAAAAAAATAGCATTTCTATAAAAAGTCAAATTAGTATCAAAATTTAAAGCTTGTGTTAAAATTTGATAATCTCAATAAAATAATCAAATGAAAATTTAATTATATTAATATTATATCAGTAAAAGTTAATAGGTTAAGGCAGTGGCAGACCCAGACTTCAAATGTCGGGGGTGCACTTTTTAATTGAGCCGATAAGTCGGACAAAAACTAATCGGCTAAAATAGAATATACAAAACAAAAAATTGATTTGACCAATTCTCGTTTAAGACGTATCCGTCTTAAACTTAAGATGACTCAAATACATAACAAATTACCCACTTGTTGGACCCAAATTTTAATTGAAGTTGTAAAGAAAGAATTAATTGATAGGAGCAAAAAAATATATATTTCACCATTTGGCGATGAGCAAACACCAATAAGATGATGAAGTAAGCCTTAGTTGTCTTTTTTTTATGGGTTAAAAAACGATTTCATGCTTTTATCAATCTAACATGAAACGTAACATATATAATTTTTTTGAAATTTGCTATATAATACAGTTGCGACATTGCAAATTTCACATCTAAAATTCATATAAATCATACTTTTTGCATTAAATTCACACATCCTTCAGACCGTCAATAAAGAATTAAGACAAATTATTTTAGACCAAATTTGGTCTGCTTGAACCAAAGGTGGGGTAATATTTGATGTCTGTGTAAATATTGAAGCACTTGGAAACAAAAAAAAAGTATTGTAGTGGGGTTTGAACACACTTCCCTTTGCTGATAGTCAACTGCTTTTACCACTGAGGCACGCTTGGTTCAAGTAGAATTAATACACATAAATAGTATACATTTCTTTCTTAATGCTTTTTCTAAAATAATAAAAAAAAAACCAGAAATTGAGGGTGCGCACGTGAGGTGCTGTGCGCACCCCAGGTCCGCCACTGGGTTAAGGGTCAAACTTCACACATATTGAAAGTTACACTTTTAATATTTTTTTTTTATAAGTTAATTGTTATAGAAAATTTATGAAAAATGATATTAATGTAGAGCCGTAGATGCACGAGCATATAATGTAACAATCTTAATTTGTACAACTCGTCTTATTGAAGATAGACACTATCCTTAACAAGCTGATAACGGATGGTGTCCATATCACAATATGAAAATGGGAGGGTAGGTGGGATGCTCCATTTTGGCATTTTTCATCCACTTGTCCTCCACTTGTAAATTATGAGAGGAACACCTCCCGTATTCAGCTTATGACGGATAGTAGGTGAAAACGGATAATGCTCGTCTCCGTTGAGAAATTGCGTAATTTGTAAAACGTTTGGGGTATATTTGTAAAACATTACCGAAATGGAAAAAGGAAGGAGAGTAGAATTGTGGTGAACCCTAAGACGGAGTATTATCCCTTCTCTCTCTCTCTCTACTGTAGTTCCACAATTCAATTTAATTACCTCCTCAATTATTCCTGTATTGATTGATAATCTTATCAGTTGTTTCTGTACTTGTGATGTTATGTTTGTAGTTACTGGTTTTACTATAAATGATGGACAACTCTCAACCTCCAAATCATTCCCCTGATGATTATCTTCCTCAACTCTCTGATTCTAATGGGTATTCTTCCTTTTTTACTATTTTAATTAATCTGTACAGTATTGCATTAAATAACGTCATACCAAGCATTTGTAGCAGTACAGTATTGCATTACTTTGATAACAGAAATCATTAAGATTTAGCAGTAGTGAGTAGTATCTCAGTTATAGTTGGTTCACCATTCTCAACGTTGTGATCGTTGATTATGTGTATACTATGTATGTATTGCAAGTCTCTGCTGCTAATTAATTCTCATTTAGAGACGGAGAATCTACACGTAAGCTGTCAGCCGAACAAGTCAAGGGAGCATTACAGATTACTGCCTCAACAGGAAAATTCTGGTATGTTTCCCATTCCACCTTCACCTTCACCTTCACCTTCCACTATCAATGCCCTACAACAGGATGTTGCTTGCTGAGTGACCGAGTCATATATTGTTTACGTCTTCTCCAGGCTTGATTGGGAAGACCTAAAAAGTATGCTATCTTTTCAATTGAAGCAGGTAATGGCGAGGTATGCCTGTATGTAAATTCTTTATGCACTGCATTATTGTTTTCCACTTATTGCTCTGCAAATTGCCAATGTAGTTTGTGTTTGTCAGAGGACAATCAAAGTCACTGTTTTATTGTAAACTTGAACATCAAGGTCCTTTCGGAGTATCCTGAACCAACAATGACTGATGATCAACAAACTTCTGCTTTAGGGGAGACTTATTTACAATTGGTCAAAAGGTTGGAGGAAGGTATTTTTTCCAACATTCTTTATTATTTATGTATTTTCAACACGGGGAATGGGTAATACTATGTAACTCTTATCCGTAACCCCATCATGGGTTGGGTCTTTGATGTACTGGGCCACCGGGGTACTGTTTCAGTCAATGTGCATATGGCTTGGTTATTGGCAATGTGAATATCTATTGCTTGCTATCATAAATTGTCATTGGAGTTGTTGCTGATATCTCATGATCACTACTTGAATTGAAGAAAGTTAATGATGAGTAATCTTCTGTCCGTGCTTAATGACCGTTGTGGTGGGTACTGTAGATGAACTCATTAGTAGTTATTTTTACCCAGGATTTCAGAATTCTTTCCTTCATTGTGATCAATTATTCTATTTTCTGCTCTCGTGTTGACAAAAAAAGTGATATGCTTTGTTTGAGAAGGCGCGAGGCGCACTAAGACGATGGAGTCCCATGGGGATGAGGCCTTTTGGACATGAGGCGCGCTGATTTTCAAATGAACATAGTCCTTTTTGTTGTTTTAAACAAGGCTAACACGTATTTGTAAGTGAAAATTAAGGATTAGGGGGAGAAAAGAAGGGTAATACTATGAATTTGGAAAAAAAAATATGGAACTGCATACTAATGCGCCCCAAGTGCTTCTTGGTGCGACTCATTAGTTGTGCTTTGGGTGCGCCTCGGGCGCACTCTGATGCGATCTGGTAGTGCGCCTTGCACCTAGGCTCGCCTTTTCAAACTAAGGTGATATGGTTTATTGTGACACCCTCAAATTTGCGGAAAGAAAAAAAATTATTTAAATACATAAACGAAATATGATAATACATAACGAAGGTGTCATAACATAAAAAGGTCATTACAAAACGGAAATACTATTATACAAAAGAAATCTACAAGACGGGAGACATATCTCCCGTATAAATACGGAAATAAAAGTGTGTACAATAATATACAACTATGAACCGAATATAGGTCCAAGGTAATACTTCGCTCGCTAGCTCGTCCATGTACCCCAAATATGCAACACCACCTGTTCGACCGCATTAAATATAAACACGGAAGCCACAGTCAGTGGGGAGTAACTCCGAGTTCTCCCAGCCACAAAATGTCGAGTTTAATGAAACATGAATAACATAAAAGCAATGTATATAGAAAATCAACCCTTAACATAATATGATATGCTTTCATTTATGAAACAAATAACTAACATATATCCTAGCATATGAAAGCTATCATGTGAAACCGATAATAAATATAACTCGAGGTAGGGAAGCTGGTATGCTGGATCAGCGGTTACCACGTAACATGGCCCTGATACACTCAAACCCTAATCAACACGTAATCATGTGAATCAGTTAACAATCGGTAATCCAAACTCTTTCAATCCTAGCCGGCTTGCATCTCACCTTCTAGAACTCATAGAATCATACAAACATGAAAGA
>JAIUZE010074578.1:0-79690 GCA_022085475.1 Heliosperma pusillum | reverse complement strand
CCTAAGGTTAATCCCCAATCCTATTCATGTCAAAATCAACACGAATGAGCACTAACAACCTAATCATCTCACCAGAGGAAAGACAATGACACCATGACATTGGAAACGATAGGAGATTTCGAGGGAAACACGAACGCGATAAGATCGGATGAAAATTAGAGGAACGCTAGAGGGAGGGAGCCAAAAGCTAGATATTGGATAGCTATAGCTATGAAGATAGCCAAGCAAAGGAAAAGATAAGAGAAAACAATTTCCTAGGATTCGGGTTTAGTAAATGATATCGAGTAACCCTTCACCGTTACCTTTTCGCGTCTTTAATCGATTTCTAAACCTTCCTAGTCTCCACCTACATACAATTAGATAATAAAAGATGAATAACATTCACCTTGAGCAAGACGGATAATTTAAAAAGCGAGAAAGACGGTAATTTTATTACCAATACGGATAGAGGAAGCTAAGAGGGGAAGAATAAGACGAACTTACGTGAATTTGAGCGAGAAACGAAAGAGATATGACGAATCTAAGCTTGGATCAAAAATGGAGGCAAGGTTTTCTTTGGTTTCTTAGTGATGAAGAAAGAAATGAGTTGTGAGGGAAAGTTAGGTTAAAGGGAGTATAAGAAGAGAGTAAGTGGAAAAGTCAAGAAAAGTCAAAGACGGCTTAAGACGGGTTTTACTTGAAATCTCGCGGAAATTCCAAATGCGAACTCGGAAATTCTAAATTCGACTCGGAAAATTAAATTCTAAATTAAAACTAAATTTCGCTGAAAAGTGTCCGTAAAATATTTTTACTAGAAAAATAGGGTACAATAGCGGGTGTGACAGTTAATATTAAGTTTTGTTGAATTTGTGGTTTAAATTGAGGTTTCATTGTGGTCTGTTTTTATTTGTGGTATTTTTCGGATTGTATTGTACTTGCAATGTCGAACATAAGAACGAAATGGGAGTCCCATTATCCCCAGATCTCAATGTTGAATTTCAGAAGTGAGAAAATGATCCCTAGGTGTTGGTGATCTAGAGTGTAGAAGTGTTAAAGCGGGAAAATATGAAGATATTGCTAAGTTCTGTATTATTTGTGTGGTATTGCACAAACTGTTGTTTGCTACACCTGATAAATTGGTAAGAGTGTAGGACTCTTCTATAGCTAAGGCAAGCTTAAAAGAATACGCATAACGTGCTAATATAAAGTAACGCAATATCTAATTTTAATTTATTTTGATAAACTATTAATAAGGACACATATTTAAGTAAATAATTATATAACTTAATGTCAATAAGCTATGAGCTTGTAACAATGTATAAAACTTCGGTTGACAATATGAAGTGAGGAAGCCACTCTCACATTGGTCAGTCTTTGTCTATGGTTTTGTTTCTTATTTTCACTAGTAGTCATTGGCTATTTCAGTTGTGTGCTGACACTAGACACAAGTTACAATACCGGATCTGGAGTAATGTAACGTGTTATTTGCTGAAGGTCCTATATTGCATGTATTTTTGATATCACAACGACTACAACAAATATGTTGATTACCGTCCGAAAAAAATGGCCGGTTAGGAGAAAAATCGGTTGGTAAAATTAATTACCGACATAATTTGGACAGTTAACGGCCAAGGAAATTTGGTCGGTAATAATAGTCGGTAAATTGACAATACCGACCGAAATATTTGGTCGGTAATTTCTCCTATCGAATTTTCGGTCGGAAAATTAATATTTCGGTCGATAATTTTACCTACCGAATATTTGGTCGGTAAATTAATATGTCGGTCGGTAATTTTTTTTTTGGTCGGTAAATTACTATTTCGGTCGGCAAAATGATATTTTGGTTGATAATTTGTTTTTTTGGTTGGTAATTAGCAGGTGAATTGTAGGCTATTTTCTACCCCTTTAATGCTTATGCTTGCAAATACAATACAATGTACACTTATCAAGGTAACATAAACCTATAATCCCAAGTATGAAATTGAAATCACGAACCAGATAGATTGAACGTCATCCGAAAATATGATTTAAATATAAGTACTTCAAAATATACATTTACAATCCCATTTAACATGCTTAAAAACGAATATTCTAAAATTTGTAAATCAAACATTATACACCTATACAGTGCTCTACGACTATATATAAGTCGCATATACTCTAAGGCATGGAACTCGAGCATGATTTGACTTGACGATGTCTCAACTTCATTGATTTCTTCACCGATTCATTGTAAATTGCTTGTTCTCTTGTAACCTTTGTCTGTAATGAGAAGTAATAGAAAAAAATAGTAGTATCTCACTTATGAGCCATGACCTGTGCACATCAACCAAAACATAGACAAAATCCAACAAGCATTAGGTTGAAACCAAACTTCAAAAGCCTATGATAGCACACCTGAAATATTTCTTGTTGTGTTGCGAACATTAATCTGAAGTAATATATAGAGGGGAAATTAGTACAACAAAAGTTCATTAACTAACGCTTCTTCGTGAGTCTATTGGGCTCATCTGAGCAGTTTTTATTAACAAATCAACAATGTAGGAACTTGAACAATATGGTCACCTCAGAAGCTAAACAACAACCGTTAACAAGGGTATTGCATACAAAATTCGTCACAAAGTTGAATTTTATTACGTTTTAAAGCCTCATCACATATGACATATCGCAGCTACGTGTTAAACAAATGTGGATTAATCGAGGATGATAAAAAAAAAAGTATAAGGCTGCTTGGAGGACAATTAATTCGAGTATGACATAAGAATAATCCCGTCAAAAGACCTGAGAAACAAGGATCAAATAAAACATTTGACCCCAAATTAATTTATGCCCCATAACTAAACCAATATGAAACCTAGCTTAACAACAAGCCATTAAATCATACAGCCACTCTTAAAGGACAGTTTTCATCATCAACTCATTTTCAAAATCATTAATTTCTTTGAACAGATACAGAATAAAAAAGATAAATAAATAATTAAGACGGCATAAATATATAACCAGCCTGTGTCAAGAAACAATAATGAACTTTAGTTTTAAGGAAGGCCAGTCTCTATCGCTTATGTGAATAGTTAATTAACTGTTAACACATCATATGTATGGTCACTTAGTGATAAATTCTTAGTTTGAAGATTAATTACCTGAAGATAAATTCTTGTTTACAACGGTTGTAAACACGACAATAATAAAACGGACTCGGATAATGGTTATTTAAATCCATATAACAACTCAATTGGGTTATTTATTTCCATAAAATCACTATCAAAAAATCAGTTCCACAAAATTAGCATAAAAATTATTTCTTTCCCACGTTAGAAAAATGGGAATATTTTTCATTCCTAACCTAAAATAAAATTCATTCCTTTCCCACGTTAGAAACCTCCATTGATATCAATTCTACTAATCATCTTCAACCTCTGTCAATCCTTCATTTTAATCCTTTTTTCCTGTGAGCATGAGTGATATGATCAACAATTGCATTCGTATGGAAGAGGATGATGAGACAATAGTGGCACCCGGTAATGAGGATATGGATGATCAGCACGTCCAAGGCGAAGTCGTCGAAGACGGTATTGGTTCCATTATTTTAAATGATGCGTGTCATACTCTTAAAGAAGGTAAGGAACGTTTTTCTAGAACTCTAAGTCATCACATATAACTTGTATCTTTTATCCTACACATATATGGTACCGTCACTAGATGGCTGATGATTTCGTTCTAATTGATTGTGTTTTTCAATTTTTATACACTAACTAATGGTTACTATTTGTACTTATGATTTCGTCACTAGTTACCTGTTTATACTTTTCTGGTCACTTTTTTATGTTTTAATACATACTTATTTTGTTACTTAAATATGTAAAATATGGTTACTATATGTTCTGACGTAGTCACATATTATATGTTTGGTGGTTACATTTTATGATTAAGCTTTAAATTAATATGTTTTTCCAACTTAAATTGCTAGTTTTATACGTATTCTAGTTCAGGTCTACTTAACATCAATTAATGGTTACTATTTGTACTTATGTAATTGCATATTTGTGAAATTATCTATTTCAGTTCAGGTCTACTAAACATTAACTAATGGTTACCTGTTTACACCTTTCTGGTAACTTTTTATGTTTTTAATACATACTTATTTTGAAACTGTAACTTGTAAACGTATTACTATATGACACAGAATGGCTGATGATTTTGTTTTAATTTATTAGAATTTGATATTACTGGCTCTCTTGTCAGGTTGAAGGCTACAAAGTGGGATTATTTACTGAAGGTGTACAATAGACATGCTAAAGCAATGGGATTTGGTACTAGAAAAGGCACTCGTCGTATTGATTCAGCAAATATTGAGTATGAGAGATATTTTGTTTGTTCGTGTCAGCAGGAGCATGCTAATGGTCGATCATCGAATTCCGATGGTTTTTCTATTTCATCAGGAACCCAGGCAAAGAGAGTGAATATCAGTAGATGTCATTGCAAGGCCTCCATAAGAACACAAGTTAACGAAGATGGTCTTTGGGAAACTTTGAACCATAACCTTGATCATAACCATACTTTAACGCCCCCTCAATGGCAACATAATCACAGGCCGGAGCAAAAAATAACAGCCGAAGAGGGTGACGTAATTGAAATGATGACTGAAGCTTTGGTTCGTCCATCTATTCAATATCGTGTTCTAGCTGCTACTTCGGGAGGTGAAGAGTTAGTTGGTCACACCAAGAGAGACCATATCAACTACGTCAATAGGATTAAGATGCGTGCTATCGAAGGAGGTGATGCATCAACTTTGGTTAATTTGTTGGCCAAATGTCAATCGGAAGACCCGGATTTCTTTTATCGTGTGAAATTTGGAGAGGACGGAAGATTGTGCCACGTATTTTGGCGTGACTCGATGATGAAGGAGGATTACTTATTGTACCATGATGTGCTTATATTCGACACCACTTACCGTACAAATAGATATAACCTGATATGTGGTCCGCTGATTGGGATTAATAATCATTGGTCTAATGTAATGTTCGGGTGTGCCTTCTTATCTAATGAAAGAGATGAGTCATTCGAGTGGTTGTTTAATGCCTTCAATGAATCTATGGGGGATGGTGTCTTTCCTGTATCTATTTTTACCGATCAAGACCTTGCGATGAAAAATGCAATCAAGGAGGTAAATAATACGTAAATTACATGTTGCCTGTTTATGATTATAGGGTAACTTTTTCATGTTAAATATGGTTACAATCTAACTAATTGTTACTGTATGTACTTTACATGAAATAATGGTCACTATATGTACTTACGTAGTCACTATTTGTAAAATTATCTTATTCAGTTCAGGTCTTCTAAACATTAATTAATGGTTACCTGTTTATACTTTTCTGGTCACTTTTTATATTTTAATACATACTTATTTTGTTACTTAAATATTTATAATATGGTTACTATATGTTCTGACCTAGTCACATAATATAAGTTTGGTGGTTATGTAACACCCGGAAATGTACCCTATTTTTCTAGTAGAAATATTTTACGAAATCTTTTCAGCGAATTTAAGTTTTAAATTAGCTTTTTATGTTTCGAGTCGAATTTAGAATTTCCGAGTTCGTATTTGGAATTTCTGTGAGATTCCATGAAAATCCCGTCTTAAGGCGAGTTTGACTTTTCTTGACTTTTGAGTCGAGTTTGACTTTTCTTGACTTTTGAGTCGAGTTTGACTTTTCTTGACTTTTGAGTCGAGTTTGACTTTTCTTGAATTTTAAGTCGTCTTTGACTTTTCTTGAATTTTAAGCCGTCTTTGAATTTTGTTGACTTTTAAGCCGTGTTTGACTTTCGTTGACTTTTCCGACTCACCCTACATATACCCCCTCAAACCCTAAACCTAATTCATTTCCTCACAACTACATCTCCTTCTTCCTCACCTTAAACACCAAAACCTAGCTTCCATTTCTTCCAAGCTTAGATTCGTCATAGTTCGTTCATTTCTCGCTCAAATTCTCGTAAGTTCGTCTTATTCTTCCCCTCTTATCTCCCTCTATCCGTATTGGTAATAAAATTACCGTCTTTCTCGCTTTTTAAATTATCCGTCTTTCTTAAGGTGAATGATATTCATCTTTTATTATCTAATATTATGTAGGTGGAGATTAGGAAAGCTTAGTAACCGTTTAAAGACGCGTAAAGGTAACGGTGAAGGGTTACTCGGTATCATTTACGTGTTTTACATGCTTTATATGCTAGGACTCGTATTTAGAATACGATAAGTAAGTTAGGAATTATGTTATGGATAATGATTGTTGTTGTTTGATGATTGTTGATGATGAATATTGATTGTTGATAGTTATTAGAGAGGAATTATGAGAATTGGAAATGATAGGATTGAATTTGGTTGAAGGCTCTCGGGTGAAATGGTAACAGAGTGTCTCACGGTCGTGAGATGTCATTTCACGGTCGTGAAACCTCATTTCACGGTCGTGAAATACAAGTCACGGTCGTGACTTGCGCAGTTTCACTGCACTGACCCTTTTTGGTAGAATGATCATATCTCCTTCGTTACTTGCTTGTTTGGGGCTTGTGACCATTCGTTGGAACCGTAAGAGGATAAGCTATCACCTCGACTTAGAATTTCTGCATTCCCATATCTAGAACTCTAGTTATAACAGTTTGAAGTGAAACCTTGTTTAAGTTAGTTTCCAAACTTGTGGTTTTGGAGAGTTATCTATGTTTCTTACTTATTATGCTTCTTAAACTTGGTCTAATGCTTGGTTATCATGTATTGATTCATGTTTTGGATTTATGATATCTTATTCGCATGTATCACATGTTTTGTGACGGTTTTTGCTATGTCCCACTTTGAGTCGGTTTATACAAATGATACGGTTTGAGCACTATTTTTGTCTTGTGCTTTGTACTCTCATTCCCTTGGCTACCTTCCCGTTCGTAAGGCTGGAATGTCGGAACGGAGAGGTATCCTACTGCTTAAATGCATGTGTTAGTGGGCATACGACGACGTTGTTGGAGTTGAACGCTATGCGTTGATCGACCCGGCCGTCAAATGTTGTGTACTTGCGAGGTGGTGTTATTTGCATGTAGCGTACCGCATGTTATGAGGCTTGAGCTCGTTTTCCGCCTCTTTCGTGAATTGATCTACCGAGAATGTGGGTACTCGGCATTTATTATTATTTAAGCCCGAGTCTGGGGTGCGAAACGTGATCGCATATCGAATCGGAAAATGTGATTCCGAGAATCTGGCCAGGTTTAGATTAGGAGCCTTATCGTTCCTACCAGGAGGAAATGTGTCTACATAGGCGAAATGTAAGCATCGCGTATGAGTTCATGGAAATGTGATCCCGTGGATGCCTTTAATCATACTTGCCATGTACACGATGCTAGTGCGTTTCATTTACCGTGAGAGTTGTCGTCTTGTGTCGTTCTTGAATGCGTGATTTCATGATATTGTTCATGGTCATTGCCTGATTGGACACCGTCATTGTCTTGGTTCGTGTTTGGATGATAATATGTTGGATTCTTTGTGATCATCATATGACTTGACTGGTTTGTCTGTCGAGTCCCAATCTTATCAATCTTATACCGCTAACGGTGAGATGCAAGCCCTAGTGAGCGTATTCGATTGCCTAAGAGTGTCTTCCCCGAGTCTTTGAATATCATGATGGATTCGGATTTGTGCCTCTTATGCTCTTATCATTATCTATAGAATTGCCTATCTATCATTATCGTTTCTCACATGTATATCTATATATGCATGCTTATCTTTTGTATTTCCTTTTATGTACGTTTAATGTGATATGGCTGGGAGAACCCGGAGTTACTCCCCACTGATTGTGGCGTTCATGTTTTTTATGAATGAACAGGTTGCTTGCATGGATGGCTTTTTGCTTATGCTATTTTGGGTTCGGGTGTGAGCTAGCGGGCGTTGTCCCTGGATGAAACACCTCTAGACGTTGTTTAACTAGTTGCTAATTACTTTATCTTTTGTTAACATTTTGAGAGACTCCGTCTCTTTGTTATTTTCCGCACTTAGTTGTAATATTTTGACACTCCTCGTTTTATTTAACTTGCATGTATAAAAGTTTTTAAAAACTACCTATTTCCGCAATATAATTCACATGCTTGTTTGTTTATTATTTCCGCATTCGCGAGGGTTGTCACATAAACATATATACAAACAAACATCATATAAACAAGTGAGCACTATTGTTGCTTTTATGATCACTTACTTCAAATTTATGGTCACACTTTTACAAGTATACTGTAGATAAATAAAATTTCCTATCTTCTACTTTTTACTAGAAAATATAGATACATAATTTATGGCCACAATGTTAATACTTTTCTCAGCACTAACTTAAAATTTATGGTCACAATTATGCCCCAAAAGATTATGATACTGTAAACGTATTACTATCTTCAAATTATCGATATTTGGTCACAAAATGTCTGGGAGTAGGAGAATAATCAAGGCGTAATATTTCCTTCAAAGCAAAAGTGGTTCACATAATGCGTTAAATACTTAGTCGTTCACAAATTAATTAACTGCAAAATAGTGAACAACTAAGCAACTAAAACTGGAAAAATAACTGTCTTTAATTCTACTACTAAATCCAAAATAAAATATAATTGTGCCTTCGAACACCTCTAGCTCTATTTCTATTTCTTGGTCGTTCCTCCAGCTTCCTTGTCACCATCCCCTTCAAATCCTTCCTTTGTTGCCAACCTTGTGCACCTCCTAGCATACACGCTCTTGTTGGTCGCTCGAGGTGGCCTCGGGTAATGGACACTCTTCTTTTGTAAAGGCTCTTGGCGGTTGGTATCATTAATACCACTTAAGTCGATTCCAAGGTCAAACAAGGGTGGCTCAATCAATGTCATTTGAACCATCTCATCAATCCTCTTACCAAGTGCAAGATAACTAGCCAAGAACTCCGGGTCCTTCAATGCTTGTGTGAACTCTCCTTCAACTTCCTCAATACCTTTTCCCTTTTCACCAATCGGTATGACATTTGTCGGTTAGTTTTCCATTTCTTTAGTTCTAATGTCATGTAGCCTTGACACAATCTCCAAATCCCGCTTTGTCCTCATCCAATTCGCCAAACGTGGCTACGAAATTGAAACAACATATTGGTCATACTTAATATGAAAAATATTAGGGTACACAAGCAAAAATATGATGTAATATGTGAATAACTACTATATGACCACCACCGATCATATTGGTCACAAACAACTGAAACAATAATTACTTTTAAAGAAAGGATACTAGGCTACATATACCATAAATATGGTGACATTCTGACCAAACTAAGTTACAAATTGAGTAATCAATAACACTATCATTAAGTAAATTCTTCATGCAAATATATTTTCATACATAATGCAAATGTTTGGCCACAACAAGATCTTACTAGGTTACATATTGATTATTTTGAAAGAAAGGTTACTGAGCTACATATACCATATATACGGTCACATTCGGACCAAACTAAGTTACAAATTGAGTAATCAATAATACCTTCAAAATAAATGTTAGCAGCTACAAAATGAACAAAATTAATCAATAATAGTATCATGAGGTAAATTCTGAATGAAATATTATCTCATACAAAATGTAAATATATGGCCACAACACAATCATACTAGGTTACATATATTGACCTTCCTAATATATACAGAATGGAAATATATGGTCACAACAAGTGCAGGCGTAGTCACAAAAAATCAGATAAACGCTAACAAAACAGAATTTGAAGAAAATAGATATAATGACTTACATCAGCATATTTCTCCCGAATTTCTTCATCATCTAAGAGATCACTAGGCAAATCAAATGTGATTGTACCTTTCTTGATGGCATTAGAAGTAGGATCATTACCCACAGTCGGAAGTCTATAGATTACCTTGGGTAAATATCGAGACATAGGGTACGTCTTCTTATCCCAATCCCCCTTACCGTACTGGTTTTTATTTTTCAAGGCTGCAACCCTTTCTTCCTCCACACGACTTTTAATGGCCTCATATGTCCAATGTTTAACCAATGGAATGGTTGATTTTGCTCTATCACCCCTCCATATAAGGCGATGGAAATAGAGGAGTTGAAGCAACATCATGCATCCACCTACATTCTTGGTTTGTTTCCCTTTCCAATTATTAACCGCTTCTCCGAGCTTCTCCAACACATACAAGCACCAATCTTTATTGATGATGTAATCAACGTTCTCCACGGCCTTAATAAGCCGAAGGTCAACATGATTATGACAAGTTGGTGCAAGAAAACTACTCATAACATAGAGCACGTACAATTGCTTGAAACCGTGGCCTCCTTCAGACATCTCCAAAATAACATCAACTAGTTTGTCATTACACATCTCCTCACCCGCTTTTAGACCAAATATGTGCCTCCAAGACTCAATTAGCTCTAAGTCAGGGTTATTTTTTTTCTTAGCGGAGGTGCGCAAGACCTCATTCCCATCACTGCCGCAAGGTAGCATAAATGCATCATACACATCGTCTCGCGTCATAACAAAGTACTTCGCCTCATCAATCATGAACATCCTAGAGTCTGGATCATAACGCTCCATCAACCAATCTATCATTACATGATAGAATCCGCTAGCTTTGAGCTCTAATAGCCCCCCGAAACCAATATCTTCCACACTTCTCTTCTGCTCTTCCGTCATACTCTTAATTAGCTTAAATAAGCCACCCGGGGACCCGTATGCATCGGCAACCTTTTTACAAGTCCTGTAAAACAATAAAAAAATAGAGATGAATGTAATTATTTAAAAATGTTACAGTGACACCAATAACAAATACTCATATACAAAAAAAATAAAACATGTCTACTAAATAATTATACATGGCTAACACATTGGTTGTATGTCTTCAAATTCAAAACTAAATTACTTACATAATATAACAAACTTAGAAACACTATTCAAAACCACAAACATCACAAAAGTGGTAACTATTGATGAATATATGAATATATGGTTACAAAATAGGTTTTCGTGATCAAAACAATATTTACATGCCTATTATTTACAAAAATATAAAATAATTATGAGCACATCTAGAAGCCACTAAAATCTAAACAACCATGACTAACAATGAGTAATGGGTCACAACATGTACTATAATCGTCTAAATTCATTATAAGAGAGTCACAACATTAACCAACTTTAGTACAATAATCAGTAACATTAAGCCAAACAATGGCAACAACATCAACAACAATGACAACAACATTCACCAACTTTAGAAACACTATTCAAAACCACAAACATCACAGAAGTGGTAACTATTGATGAATATATGGTTACATAATACCAACAGATATACAAATATACAAATATGGTTACAATGTCAGCAACTTACAGTTACAAACTCAGCATTATATAATAGTTTATGTTAACAATAAGATAACCAGTCTAAACAAAATGGTTACATTAAATATCAAACATGGCCACAAAATAGGTTTTCGTGATCAAAACAATATTTACATGCCTATTATTTACAAAAATATAAAATAATTATGAGCACCTCCAGAAGCCACTAAAATCTAAACAACCATGACTAACAATGAGTAATGGGTCACAACATGTACTATAATCGTCTAAATTCATTATAAGAGAGTCACAACATTCACCAACTTTAGTACAATAATCAGTAACATTAAGCCAAACAATGGCAACAACATCAACAACAATGGCAACAACATCAACATAAACTAAACAACAACAACCATGATTCAAGTCCATGTAATGGCACATTAAGCCAAACAATGGCAACAACATCAAACAAAATGGTTAAGAATTAAAAAAACCAACTAAACAACATCAACAAAAACTAAATACGAAAATTTAGTTGTGTACTTACTTAATCACATTCCCATCCGCAGATATCACCATCTTACCATTTCTCTTCCAACCACCGTTTCTACCTTTGCGTGACGGACCCCCTACTATGGTGGTGGTAGCGACCGCATCAGATGTCACGTTATTTGTCACTACTGCCATCTCATTTTCTATGTCTTCTTCAATGTCTCCCCCATCTTCTTCGACCTCCGCATCTGCTGCCATTTTTGAAACTTTTAGGGTTTTTCCCTTCTTTGAATTTGTCTTTCCTGGATTACCTTCATTATGAAAAGGTAATAGGTTAATCGAACAACACATGCATTTGTTTACATGCTTCTAAGACAAAATTAATTACTAAAATTCAACATGCATTTGTCTTCAACATTATACATACCAGAAATTGGCCGATTCTCAACTTCATCATCAATATCAGGTCTTGTTTTCGTCTTTTCCTTATTTGTAATTGCTTTTCTAGGTTTTCATTAACTTTAAGCAAAAAATAACGAAAATTAAATTATGTGTAAGACGAAAAAAACCGCTACAATTAAATTCAGAAAGAATACCTTCTACACCATTCGAAGTTGCTTCAACCAAGCCCTTTCTTGCTACCGTTTTCCTCGTCATATCTGAAAATTTGAAAATACAACTCACAAATTGTTTGTAAAAGACATAATTTCTGGGTTGCAAAAGAAAATTATTATAACACGGAATTAATTACCTGCAAATACGCGTGAACTGAGCGGAAAACACAACTAAGGAGGCTGGAGAATGAGGAAGAGTGAGGAAGCGTGAAAGAGTGAGGAAGCGTGAAAGAGTGAGGAAGAGTGAGGAAGCGTGAAAGGAAGTTGAACCGTGTTTCAAGGAGAATGCAAACAGACTATGGGGAAATGATATTAGGGCTTGAAAATAGGAATTTGTAATCATTAAAGATTACGTTTCCTTTTTTAAGATGGTCCAGTATATTTAAAAATATTATCATACCCTACCATATATAACTATATGATAACTACTTGACCCGTTTCATTCGTACAACGGATATACTCGTTTTATAGGAGACTAATTGATATCGTAAACTTGCTCATAAACTATCTCAATTAATAATTAATAAACTAAAACAAAAGCCTTTATATAGGCATTACATAAATCAACTAATGCTAAACTCAAGCCACTAACACACATTATGCACTATTGCAATACCAAACCACCATAATCCTATTTATTAGGTTGACCCTAACTTAGTTCCATATTAGTAGGTAACAATATAGTTAAGGTAACTAATTTATCTAACTAAGATATTTTGGATCATAAATCCAACAAATCCTACGTGAAAAGAAGCATGCAAAAATATCGAAACGTAACCCTACTCGGTTTATGGAAACTAAAATTCTTGCACAACTAAAATTGTGTAGGGTTTATGGAAACCCATTACCTATGTATACCTTCTTCCATCATGGCATGAATTATCGCTCCAACTAATACTCTTCTTGATGGTATTGTGCAAATTCTTGCATTTTCTTCCCTTTTTTTTATAATAACTTCTTCCTATTTGCCTTTTTATTTTTTGCAAGCAGGACTCCATTGTTATCGAACATCGTCTCGCTTTGAATTATTGCATTCATTCAGCAGCATATCTATTGATACGGGTATATTTTTTTTTGTCTTCCTCCTTCCTTGCTCTTGACCTTTACGTGTAGTATTTCAAATGTTTCCTTCTCCGTTTTACGTCACCCGGTCATTATCTGACTTGAATAAACTACACCGTGACTTGACCCGAATCTTGCAGGCCCGAATTTCTGCTCCAACATCGAACATAAGTTGACGAAACTGTGCCAGCCATTCTGAACCAAGTGTCGGAAACAAACCTGAACCACTTTTTTTCTTTAAGGTAAATTTTGCCTTACTACCTTTGTTTTTCTCGCACACTTTATACACCTCCTATCATCAAAATGCGCAGATCAGTCTGTAATATCGACGATGAAGATTTGCCTCTTGGATTTGATAGTGAGTAAAAACCGGAGACTGGAACGCGCTCACTAGTGAGAAAAATCCTATGGATGTGCCACAGTGACGTGGTAGTGACGAACGTCGGTCTTTAAGACGGCGAACATTAATGGAGATGAAAATTTCATCTTCTTTATGCATTTGTTGATACCATAGGGGCAGACAACCATCCAAATATTGCCAGCCTTTATCTTTTATTTTATTCGAAGTTCGGCATGTTTCAGTCACTAGCTCTGACTTTTTGTTCGTTTAAATGCAGCTTGGAGGCGTTGGAGCTCTATTTTTCGCCAACTTGATTATGTATCCAAAAATGTTTTGAGGTAGGTGTTAATTTTTTAAACCATGTACAATATAATGGTTTTATACATGCACTTGAGTGCACATTTTTAAGTCCCAACCCCGGCCCTTTTTAGTTCGTATACTTGTTGGCTTATATTCCGAACATGAATTACGCACCTATTTCTTCGGCCAAGAAACTTCATTTGTCAACAGTTATCATATAATGCCATTCGAAGATTTATTATTTCAGACAAGTTCCCTCAATCTTCAACTGAGTTACGATGGGTGAACTTGATTGGGTCATCGCGATCGTCATGGCTGAACCCGTTCGGGTCATCGCGACTCTTCCTCATAAGTCTTTTGCTACAAGTCTACTCCAATGATCATCAGATATTTTATTATTTCAGACGGGTCATTTCGATCCTCATCGAGTTGTCAGGGTGAACCCGTTTGGGTTATCGCGACACAGGTCATTCCAATATCCATTGGGGTTGTCAGGGTGAACCCGTTTGGATCATCGCGACTCTCCTTTGAGGAATCATGGAATGAACCTGAGCTGCCGGCTCCTGAAGACATTATTATTCAAGACATGTCATTTCGATCTTCATAAGAATAGTCATGAGGTGAACCCATTTGGGTCATTACAACTCTCCTATGAGGAATCATGCAATGAACCTGGCTCGTTGATTGCAAGGGACTGTGAGCTACTCCGAGCTGGTCATTTCGGTTTCTCTTTGGAGTCACCACGCAATGAACCTAGCTCGTCGGCTACAAGAGACTGCGAGCTATTACGAGCTGGGTCATTTCGCTTTCTCTTTGGAGTTACCATGCAATGAACCTAGCTCGTCGACTCCAAGAAGAGCATGTCAACACTTTTTGAAGAAAGTCAAAGTACTTTGAACATCGAAATAGAGAGCATCAATTGTTTTTTCTCAAGGACTTGATTGTTTTGGAGTTTATTTAGCCGTGCACAGTTTAAGCTCTTCCGGGCCAGGAGCATTTTTTTATTTTTTGTGTTTTTGTTTTTTTTTTTGGTGTGGCTGCATTTGAATAAAGTGTTTGCTCAAATTGCCTTTGTACTCGCAAAGGTGCGAAGGGTGACAACTTGCAAGATCAAGCCAACGTAGTTCAGAGAAGTGGTTTGGTGTTTGTTTGGTGATGTGGTTGCACTTGAGCTACATGTTTACCCAAGCTATCTACGTACCTGTAAAGCACGCAATTTACTTCACAAGATCAAGCCGACGTAGTTCATAATGGAAGTTATTTTTTTGTAAGGTTGTTTTTTGTGAGGGTTGTTTTTTTTGGTGCAGTTTAAACTCTTCCGTAGGAGTTAGATTGCAGTTTATGTTCTTGCTTAGGAGCAGGTTTGTTGAGGTTCAAGAATAGTAGTGTTTCAAAAACTTCCCATTTATTGGGCCTACATGCACTCCATCTTCATCTACTATTTTGTAGGCACCATTTGTGTAGATCTCCTTCACCACATAAGGGCCATCCCACTTAGAGGTGAATTTACCAACAGGCTTGTGAGAGATGATGATTGATCTTCGCACTGTAAGTACCAGATCTCCTGCTTGGAAAGAACGAGGGCGCACTTTTTTGTTAAATGCGCGTGTCAACCTTGCTTGATAGCATTGGAGCTTTTGTTGGGCCTCTAGTCTTTTTTCATCGAGAGCCTCTAACTCTGCCAATCGCAACTTGTCATTTTCATCTTCTGTGAGTCCCTCCAGAATCGCGATGCGTAAGGATGGGATCTGCAACTCTAAGGGCATCACGGCCTCTACTCCATACACCAATGCATACGGGCCGAGTTGCTTCAGTAGGTGTTTTGTAAGTGGTACGATACGCCCATAATGTCTCGCCAATTCTTTCATGCCAGTCTCGTTTTGACTTTGCTACTACTTTTCTCAGCAAGTTGCAGAGTGTCTTGTTGAAAGCTTCAGCCAAACCATTTGCAGGAGCATTGTACATTGATGACTTGTACTGCCTAAACTTGAACTTTTCTGCTAGACTTGTCATCAAATGGTTGAAGAATTGCTTCCCATTATCAGTTATGATTCGTTGAGGTATGCCATACCTAAAAAGGATCTGGGTTCGAATGAACTCCACGACATTTTCCTTTTTGACTTCCCTTAGTGTGATGGCGTCGCCCATTTTGAGAAGTAGTCAGTTCCGGCGAGAATGTACTCGTGCCCATTTGAGGCCTTCGGAATGAGTGGTCCTACAATGTCTAAACCCCAAGCTTCAAAGGGCCATAAAGAAACAGTATGGTGTAATGGCTCTCGTGGTTGGTGTATGAAGTTTGCGTAGAATTGACAAGGTTCGCACTTTTTTGCGAAGTCCATACAATCTTGCACCACGGTTGGCCAGTAATACCCCATCCTCTTTAATCGATCATGAAGTTTAGGCCCATATTGATGAGCACCACAAACGCCAGAGTGAGCTTCATGCATTGCTTCAGCAGCTTCATCTTTACTTAAACACTGCAACCATTGTCCTATGAAGGAACGTCTGTAGAGAGTCCCCTTATAATAAAGAAATTTTGTAGCGAGCCGGCGTATCTCTACCTTGTGTCTAGGATCACCAGGTAGTTTTTGGTGGTATAAGAAGTTAATGATAGGTTGACGCCAGTCAACTTCATCAGTTGTGTAGACGCATATGATGTTTGCTGCATCTAGATTTTCTTCTCCTTCAAGCAGTGACACTGCCCAACGATTGCAGACTGGGACTTGCATGAAATCTTCTGCCCCCAGTGCCAAAGTGGCTGTAAGGTTAGCAAGCGCGTCCGCCAACTTATTGGCAGTCCTCAGTACATGACCAATATTGATGGAGTCAAGTTGATTAAGCAATTGTAGCGCCTGTCGATGGTAGGGAATCAGGTCTTCCTTTTTTTACCTCGTATTCATCATGGACTTGGTTGATCACCAGTTGTGAGTCCCCGTATATGTCCATATCCCTGACACCTATCTCGATTGCCATTTGAAGCCCAAGTATGAGAGCTTGGTATTCTGCCACATTATTTGAATACAAATGAGTGAGTGTGAATGAGTATGGCATGACATGATTTTGTGGAGATATGAATACAACTCCAGCTCCATCCCGTCTTGCAGCACCGTCGAAGTACATCTGCCAAGGAGGTAGAACGTCCATATAAAATATTTCTTCACCAGGTAGATCGTCTGAAAGTTCCCATTCTACTGGGACTGGATGATCAGGAAAGAAGTCGGCAATGGCTTGACCCTTCATAGCCTTTTGAGGCACAAACACTAGGTCATATTTCTTAAGTAGTACTTCCCACTTCGCAAGTCTACCTGATAAGACAGGTCTGGAAAGTATGTATTTGATGGGGTCAGCTTTTGAGACCACGTGTATAGTATGCGCTTGCATGTAGTGCCTTAACTTCTGGATGGCAAATACTAATGTAAGACATAGCTTCTCAATTGGAGAGTAATTCAACTCAGTTCCAACCAAGGTACGACTCAAGTAATCGAGTGCCCTCTCCTTGCGATCTTCAATTTCTTGGGCACACATAGCCCCTAGCGAACGTTCTTGTGCGGCAATGTATAAGACAAGTGGCTTTCCTGGAATTGGTGCCCCCAACACTGGTACACTGGCCAACTACTTCTTTATGCTATTGAAAGAATTTTTGCATTGTTCATCGCATTGAAATGAAGAATCCTTTTTCATGAGATGACTGAATGGTTGACAACGTTAGCTAGGTTTGAGATAAACCTGCAAATGTATGCTAAACGTCCTTGCAATCCCCGCAATTCCTTCAATGTCTTTGGTTCTGGCATTAATAGCTTTAATTTTTGTTTGATCAATTTCAATGCCTTTATACGTGACCACAAAACCTAAGAACTTCCCAGATGTGACGCCGAACGCACACTTGAGTGTATTCATTTTAAGTTGACATTTTTTAAGTCTTTCGAAGATTGTCCGCAGGTGTTTGACATGGTCTTCTACTTTCTTTGATTTGACCACAACGTCGTCGACGTAACATTCCATTGTTTTATGCAACAAATCATCGAAGATCTTTTGCATTGCTCGTTGGTATGTGGCACCAGCATTCTTTAATCCAAACGGCATGATCGTGTAGCAGAATATACCCTTTGGGGTTCGAAAGGTTGTTGCTTCTTGATCTTTAGGTGCCATATGTATTTGATTGTAACCGGCAGTACAATCCATGAAGGAATGTGCTTTTTGACATGTGGTCGCGTCAATCATCAACTCTATAACTGGCAAAGGGAAGTCGTACAGGGGGCAGGGGAAAGGGGAAAGGATAGGGGGAAGGGGAAAGGGGAAAGGGAAGGGGAAAGGGGGGAGAAGGGAAAGGGAAAAGGAGGGGGGTGGTCCAGTGGGTGGGCGCCGGCCGGAGGGAGAAAAAGGAACATAAATTGTCAAAAATAAATGGAGAAAGAGGGAGAGAGAGACCTGAGAGAGAGAGGAGGGAAGGATTTAGTGGGTCGTCGTGGTGGTCGTCGTCGTTGTCGTCGTCGATTTGGGGATTTTTAAGTTTTTAATCAATTGATTTCGGTAAAGGAAGAAGGGCGAGTGCTGGGTCATATAATAGAGTCTGCGAAGGAATTTCCGTCGCAATTTCGTCGCAGAAGTAAACCCACGTGTCGCCTTTTGTTGATCAAACTTTTGGTCAATTTGGTAATTTTGCGACGAATTATCCGTCGCAATTTCTAATTAGCGACGGATAATCCGTCGCAGAAGTTTCCGCCATGTAAAAAGTTGGGCGCCATATGTGAAAAAGTGCTACGACGGAAAATCCGTTGCAATTCCGTCGCAACTTGTAATCCCCGTCGCAAAAGCCGTCACAAGTATGTTTTTGCTACGGATTTAATATCCGTCGCAAAATTTCCGTCGCTAATATAGCTTTTTCTTGTAGTGTTAAGGTCTCTAAAGACAACGCATATGCGTAGTTGTCCATTGTTTTTCTTGACTGGGACAATGTTTGCAATCCAGGTAGGATATTTGACTTCACAAATAAAACCTGCCTCTATGAGTTTGTTAACTTCCTTCTCGATTTCAGGTACGAGCTCTGGCCTGAAGCGACGTTAAGATTGCTTCTTGGGACTAATGCCTTTTTTTATTGTGAGGCGATGGACTGCAATTTTTGGACTGAGTCCAGGCATTTCTTTGTATTTCCAAGAAAATGCGTCTTTGTATTCAACCAATAACTTGTAATACTCCTCTTCTTCCTCCTTAGTTAGCAGAGCACTAACATAAAGTGGCCGAGGATCTTCAAGAGTCCCCAAGTAGAGTTCGTTTAATTCATCCACAGTCGATTGCCCCCCATCTTCAAGGATTTCAGGGGCCTCGTCAGCCTCAACGTCTTCATTGTCATCAGGTATCTCTTCTACCGTTATGTGGTATGACGACGTCACAATTTCCGAGTCTTCCGGCTTCTTTGCGTTAGATGAGCTTGAAGACAAAGATTTAGGTTCTTCGACATTTTTTGGTTCGCCAGTGAGAACTATTACGCGCCTTCTTGCTTTGAGTGGTTCATGCTAGATGATATCCACTACTTGCAAACGCTTCATGCGAGAGGGAACTGTGCTTCTGAGATCATCACTTAGTCTTACTTCTTCTTCATTTGGTTCCACAAAAGTTGAGAGAGAAGGACTCTTACTACCATCTTTCTTGGAGGCCCCTAGGCGATTGAAGACTGTGTTTGAAGGACGCCTTAAACTCTCGCGTATTGTGCCCTTCCTCTTCGTTTGTAGCGAAGGGTTTGATGATTCAGCTTTACTCACACCCTTAAACTCTGTCTTTGATGTTGGACACTCTGCAAAAGGACTCTCCCCATATTTGCGGCGAGACTTTGGGATGTAACGCAGTACAGGTGGTGTATTCTTATGCGGCAACTCTTGTTTTTTAAGTGATGCAACATGAGGAGTAGTTGTTTTGCTAGCCGTGTTAAGTTTTGGCTTACCAGTATTTTCTTTTGCAGGATTTAAAGCTGCATCTTCTTTGATAATGTTCTTTTTTTAGCTTACGTCCTTTTCTAGTTGAGGAGATGGTGGTTGGCATGAACTCGTTTAGCGCACCATGCTCGTCGAAAAATTTTGCATATGCGAAGAATGCGTCAACCTTGGAGAAAGGTTTGGAATCTCCGTCTATTTTTCTCTCACCACCATGATAATACTTCAAACATTGGTGGATGTTGAGGCAACAACCCCGTTTTCATGTTTCCAAGGTCGCCCAAGTAGCAACTTAAATGATGTCTTAGCTTCAATAACATGGAAGAGTGTTTAAGAAGAAAGATCACCCTTGCTTAGATTTACTCGGATCATACCAATTGCCTTTTCTCCATTCAAGTAAAGCCATGAATGACTGCTCGACTATTGGATAGTTCTTCTATCGTGATCCCCAATTCCTTCATAGTGCCTTTTTTCTTGAGATTGACTCCTGAACCTCCATCTATCAAGATATGATAGACTTTGTGTCCTCGAATGTACCCTGACACATAAAGTGGCCTATTGTGAGGCTTGGACCCAAGAAGCAAATCCTCATCTGAGAAGCTCAAGGCTGCGTTGCATGAGATACATCCAGGTGATTGTTCGACATGCTCAACCTTGTCTTTCATCTTTCCAGCGTACAACTTTGGCTTCTCCAGTCCTTGAAGTATTATGTAACACCCGCAAATGTACCCTATTTTTTTTTATATAGTAAAAATATTATACAAATACTTTTCAGCGAATTTTAGTTTTAGTCTAGAATTAAATTTCCCGTGTCTAGTTTAGAATTTCCGAGTTCGTTTTCGGACTTTACGCGAGATTTCGAGTAAGTTACGTCTTAAGACGTTATGGGCTTTTCGCATGATTTTTCCACTTACTCCTTCATACTCCCCTTAACCCTAAATTCCCTCACATTCAACTTACTCTTCTTCCTCACCAAGTAACCACCCAAAACCCTAACCTCCATATTTGATCAAGCTTATTATCGTCACTACTCCTTCATTACTCGCTCAAATTCACTAAAGTTCGTCTTATTCTTTCCCTCTCATCGTCCTCTATCTTAATTGGTAATAAAATTACCGTCTTTCTCGCTTTTCAATTTATCCGTCTTTCTCAAAGGTGAATTATATTCATCTTTTATTGTCTAATTGTAGGTGGGGACCTTCAAGACCTCGACAAAGACTACTACTTAGTAGAAGAGGACATCGACGAGGATTGAAGACGCAAAAAGGTAACGGTGAAGGGTTACTCGATATCATTTACGTGTTTTAATGTGTTTTCTATGTTAGTAATCGTAATTAGAATAGGACTAGTAATCATAGGAATTGTGTTGTTGATGATAGTTGTTGTTAGTTGATAATTGATAATGAGAATTGATGATTGATGATGATAATTGAAATTGGTTAATATTCGTGAGGCTAATGTGTAAGTCCAAGGGTGTAAAAACCTTCTTTTAATTTTGTATTGTTCTATTTTCATTTATTTACATTTATGTCTGTCTCATTAACCCAAAAGTCGTACTTTTAATCAAAGTTTTAATCGATTTTAACATTCACATCACTTAGAGGAGGCTTAGAAAGGACGCACAACGTTGTGCAGCTCTACTAAGGCTCTCCCGATTTTGTTTTCCTAGATCTAATTTGAAACTCATCCCAAATCATTAATAATCAATATTAATTGGTTTGTTATAGTAGATCTAGATATTATTAATACCCTAGTTTATACTAGCATACTGTTTTTTAATCCTTTTCAAAAACCGTCTTTAATCTCCAATAATCAATATTGGATGGTTAAATCACTTATTTATTTATTTATTCATTATTATTATTTTTTATTTCTTAGTTTTGTCGTGAATAAACGATAAAAACTGATCTCTAATTTAATAAACACAAGGAATAATTCGAATCTGACAAACAGACCGAAATACAACCTTTGAAGGGACGCAACACTTGCTGCGCATTTTCTAAGGCGGTATTTCAGCCCCTTTGTCTTTCCAGCACGACTAATTGACTTAACCAGGTCAAACATGTCTTTAAAAGGGGCGCATGAAAAGTTGCGTCTTTTTTAAGGTCTTGTTTGCCCCAAGTTCTCAAATTGTCAAGACGTAATCCTTATCGTTCATCTTAATTAACTATTAATCTTATTATCACCTATTTTCATGCGTATTTAGTCTTAATTAATTTTCATTTAACTTTTTATTTATTTACTTATTTTATTTTCCCTTTTCTTTGAGTCGGGTTTATAAGACGAGCGTACGTGTCTTTTGCATGCTTGTTTTTCACATGCAATCAACATCTAAACCAACTTCATCCTTCTAATTTTTACTTGTCTAAATTAACCGACTTGGTTAATCCTCGCATGCCTAGGATCAATACAATCTTTGCATATCATTCATTTATAACCTTTAAAGTCAAATATCACAAATACAACTCCAATCATTAGCAGAGGCCGCTATGAGCGGGCGGGATTGTGTGTCTGATAAAAGGGCTTCCCAATACATACCATCACCCTTTACTTGGAATCTCTGTGAACATCCTTGTTCAATGGGTATTGCGAAAGTCATTCTAGACATAGAATGATAAGGGAACGACTCCTAATATCTATGACATCTTTGCTTTGTGCTCATTTGACATAGCATAAAGACTCGAACGGTTTCCAATTTTTCACAGTAAATTTGGCAACTCCTTCAAATGCTCGCTTGTTCGAACATTTCATCGAATGCAAAGCCTTTCAAATCGGTTAGAAACCCATGACGTGTCCTCCTACCGAGGGCTCCGTGGGCCGAGTGCCGCTGCGATGCGATGGCGCGCGGGTGGCGTTTTCCACACTTAGAAAGAGCGCTACACCTGGTGCCATGTTTGTCTCCTTTTCTCCTTTGTCCAGACGTAACTATTTAGGATTAACTTTAATCGAAATATATATTATTCGTAATATGTCTTGTACAATGTCTGACATGCTGAAGTCGTATGCCTCAAATTATAATTTATAATCACTTAATTCCAAATACTAAACAGTAATAGAGTGGAAGTAAGGGTCGAACCGAAGGTAATCGAGATAAACGATTATTCTAATCGAGATAAACGATTATTCTAATGAACTAAAGTAAGATTAATAAAGTGTAAGGGAAGTCGGTCTCTAATGCAATTAAAGATTGTAGTAACAATAATGGGGGTTTTAGATTGATTATTCTAATGAACTAAAGTAAGAGATTAATGCAAAATAGATAGCAAAGCTGATGATTTTGAGTGTATCAAATAGATTAAAGGATCTCAGAGCCAAGCATATATCTACACTTAATAACAATTGATCACTGTAAGATGAAATTAGTTTAAAATCTTGATTACCTTATCGCGAATAGTGTTATTCCAATTCTCCTTTAGAAACGTTAATTAAAACGAATCCCATTCTTAGTCAACCCTAAGTCCCTAACTACTAAACAATGTTAACAATTCAGTTCAAGATTTAATTCAATAGCAGCAGTGAAATCTAGAATCCGATACAAAATAAACAATGCATACAATCCAGTCGCACTTAGGGAAAACGATACTAACGAAAGAATGGAGAAAACGATTGCTAGTTTTACATCTAACACTTATAAATCAACATTCATTAAAGTAAGAACATCAGCAATTCACAATAATCAAGAAAAGAAATTAAAAAATTCAAACTCACAATCGTAACTAAAGTGCTTCAATTGCTTAAATCAAAGAGGAAGATTAGTTACACATAGTCTGCTTCATAATAATAGGGTTTTTTCTTAAAATTGCAAAAGTAATTTCTAAATCTAAAACAAGTGGCTTTTATACTCGTCTAAGGAAAGTCATACTAATACCAAAAACTAATATCGGAACAAACCGACTGAAATAAATAAAGAGCAAGTCTAGTTAATAATTAATTACTTAATCATAGGACTTACTTTGAACCAATGTTGCACACTTGCACCAATGTTGTGTGCGCATCTTTCGCACGCCTTGCGCATGTCTTGTGCAAGCCTTGTGCATGCTTTGCGCGTTAGATTCTGTAAATATTGCTCCCTATTAAGCCCACAACTTACAAGAACTCGGTGCGCGCACACGGCCCAAAGTACCTTAACATTCTTTGAGCCCAAATATTTCTAGAAACCCTTTAGACAATGGTATCATTGGTTTGGAGCCAAAATATCAATAAAAACCCGTCAAAACACAATAGATACTACTCCCTCCGATCCAAACCAATGGTAACATGGTGGAAAATGAAGTATTTAAGAAAAGGCGGAAGTAAAAAGGGAAAAAGTAAGTGGGCCAAGTAATTGTGGGTTTAACTGTGCGGTTGATAGGTGGGTCATGTAATGACATTTTTTGTAAATATCAAATGGGAATAAGGATAATATAGTAATATTGTGGGCCAAATAAGGTATGTTATCATTGGTGTGCATCGTCCGTTTATGATAAGTGTTACCATTGGTCTGGATCAGAGGAAGTACTATTTAATGACTACTAAATGAACCGTATCAAATTCCCCATGCTTAAATTTTTACTCGTCCACGATGTAAAACCGAAGACTACAATGACAAATCAATAATTACCATAATTCAAATAAGCACATGAGAGAAAAAGATCGATAAAGGAACTGTTTTCAACCATCTTACTACCTTCAAACTCCCTCAAATGAATATAATAGCCACTAAAAACACACAAGAAAACAAGTCCAAATAGCGACTCAATTTTTAACTCCCTGAACTAAAACCAAGGCGACACAAAAAATATGTTAAAACTAGCTACCCAAGTGCAAAATTTACAGAGCCAATGCTAAACCCATTATCGCTCCAACCTACACAAATTCACAAGGCTTGCTAACAACAATGTCAAAATCAAAGAGACACAATACCAATACACTACTTCGGAGCCAAGTGAATCATCCTAATCTCCTATGCTCCATCAAGTCACACAAAACCGACAATTGCATAACAAAGTGCAAACAACAATAACAACAACAACAAGCACCGCGATTCACCACACCTTAGCCACTATTCTTACTCGACTCTTCCTTCTTTGCCACCCTTCTTATGACACCACGCCAAAATAAGAGAAAAGAGAAGTGTTGATTGATGTTTTTAAAAAAAATTATAATATAATAATAAGAACAACAAATGTATGAAAAATAACGGAATATAAATATTTACAAATTTGATATTAACCCTCCCCATGCTTGAATAAAACATTGTCCCAAATGTTGTACGGGAACACGAAAAAATAGGAGAAGGGGGTACATGCCACAACTAGGAAGGGTTACGGGGTTATCGCGGACTCAAATCAAAGATAAATTTCCCCTTGGACTAGGCTAATAACATATGAATGCATTAGGGAAGTAAGGGGTCGATCTCGGGAAGACGGGAGGTATATTGCAAGAGATTATGGTCGATTTTTATCTAGCACGATTGATTAAGATGGTTTGTCACTTTATTATGTAAATACAATTAACTAGGATAGAAAGAACAAATTAACTGATTATAAAACCAAAATACCAATGAGAGAGAAAGTTGGAAAGAGAAAGCTCCTTCTTGAGGATTCTAGGATTTTGTGCAAAGGCCCAAACAATATTTGACTCTCATGGTTTACTAAATTTTATTCAATAGAAATAATATTAGACATCAATATTAATCTCATAAAATAAAAGATCTGTATTACTTCAATAGTATCAAAATAGTTGCTGTTATTCATGGACCAAAGTAAAGTTATTGCAGAAGCACGAATGGAGGTTGTTGTCAAATTGAAGGAGATCAATAATCATGAAGAGGTCAAGTGGAAAACACAGTAGCAAAAGGAAATCAGGACACGGAATGACAAGTTGTGGGATCAAGGAAGAAGAAGAATGGGAATGTACCATCTCAATCGGGGAAATTACCGACGATTATCTGAACATACTATTGGGGAATCCAGTAGTAAAGGTAACCTTCTTAAATTGAGTATAGATGATGTGAAGGATAAAATTAATTACTGGAATTCTGCTGTGTTTGGTTATGTTATGGGGGCAAATCCTCCTAGAATGTTAATAGAAGGTTATCTAAGAAGGGAATTGAAAGATTATGCTATTTCTAAGATTCGTTTCCTGCCGAATGGGCTGTGTATGGTGAGATTTGATACTGTGGAACATCAAAAATTGGTACTGGAGAGGGGGATAATGTTATTTGATGGTAAACCTGTGATATTGCGTCCTTGGGATCCTGATGTGAAGATGGCTAAAGTATCAGCTAAATATGTTCCAATATTAATTAAACTGGTAGGGCTTGATTTAAAATTCTGGGGTCACTCTTGTTTGGAAAAACTTGCCTCTCTATTGGGTACCTTTGTTAGGATTGATGACCTTACATTGAGGAAGCCTATGTTAGGATTTGCTAAGATTTTGGTGGAGGTTGAAGTTGATCAGAAGTTTCCTGACATAATACAGTTTGAGGATGAAAAAGGGAAGGTGGTCACGGTGTTACTGGAGTATGATTGGGTACCAATAACTTGTTAACATTGTACAGGAATAGGGCATAGTTCCAGTGCTTGTAGGAGGAGAATTAGCCCTGCAAATAAGCCTGCTAGACCTGAACCTATTAGGAAGGTGTGGAAGGAGAAAGTGGGTAATGTTCCTACTCTAGACCCTAAGGAATTTCCTGTACTGGCTCAAGGTATCGGAGTGATAGGTGATACTATAATAAGGAATTATCCTAAGGATATTGTGAAAGACAATATGGTGGAATTGGTCACTCCAACAAGCTCTCCTATGAATATGAGTTACAGTTCCTTGTTTACTCCTGCTAGGATCATCACACGGATGACTAGGCATGAGTCTAGGATACCAGGGGGGCAGGAGGACGAATTTGTTGTAAAGTTTAATAGTGCTCTTGGGAAGTCTACTGAGATGGTGGACAAAGCAGGAGGAGGAGAGGTTCATTCCACTCCAAATGAGTAGGTTGGGGGTATGGAATATCAGGGGCCTGAATAATGATGGAAAACAAAAATATATCAAATGGTTTCTACATCAAGCAGATGTAGATATATTTGGGCTCCTTGAGACTAGGGTCAAACCTAGATCTCTAAATATTGTAGCAAGTAATGTGTGTAGTGGATGGTCTTTCATTACTAATCATAATTTTCATAATGGTGGAAGGATGTGGATACTTTGGAGACAGCAGGCCCTTAAGGTGGTTATCCTTGAGATGTCTACTCAGTTTATACACCTTGAGGTGACTAAACTTGATGATAATAGTAAGTTCTTCAAAACTTTTGTGTATGGCTTTAATAAACTTGAGGATAGAATTCCTCTTTGGGATGCTATAATTAGGATGTGCAAAGGGGAGCCTTGGATGGTGTTGGGATATTTTAATAATGTTCTCCATGTTGATGAGAAGATTGGTCTTCCTGTGAGGGATTCAGAGACTCAACCTTTTCAGAGAGCTATTAATCTCAGTGATTTACAGGATATCAAAACGTTAGGAGCCTTTTTTACTTGGAATAATAAGCATCCTAGTGGCACAAGAGTAATTAGTAGAATTGATAAGGTTTTGGCAAATGAGAGCTGGGTGAGAAATAAGCCTGATTACTATGCCCATTTAGGACCAGAGGGGGATTTTGATCATTGCCCTTGTCTTATTGAGGAGGGGAGTTATTTCAGCCAAAGGAAACTGTTCAAATTCTTCATGAGTGGTGTAAGGCCCCTGCATATAGGGAGATTGTCCAGAAATTGTCGAATAAGGAAATAGAGGGAAGTCATATGTTCAGAGTTATTTCAAAGGTTAAATGTTTGAAACCTATGTTAAGGGGTCAGAACAGGGAGATGTTCACTGATATTGAAAGGAATGCAGAGATTGCTTATGAAATCCTGCTGAACTGTCAAAAGAACTTACAATCTGATCCTACAAATGTTGGTTTGATAGATATTGAATACCAGACTAGAGCAAGCTATCTGCTTTTAAAACAAGCAAATGAGGATTTTTTAAAGCAGAAAGCAAAGTGTAGTTGGGTTCATGAAAGGGATGTTAACTCTGCAATGTTTCATAAGGTAATTCAACAAAGACAAGTGCAGAATAAAGTTTTTCAGAATTGAAGGCATTGATGGTATCACCTATAAGAAGCCGTATATTACAAGAACTTTTGGGCACTACTGGGCCTACTTCTGATTTTAATCCTGGAATCATGAGGAGTGGTCCAACAATTAACAGTGCAGTTTGGCCTTTGCTCTATCAAGTTCCTAATGGTATAGAGATTAAAAAAGTTGCCTTCTCTATTCCGTGGGAGAAAAGCCCTTGTCCAGATGGTTATAATAGTTGTTTCTTCAGAACTAACTGGGACATTATTCAAAAGGAGGTATGTCTTGCTATCCAGAGTTTTTTTTACTACAGGCAGAATCTTTAAACAAATTAATTGCACTAACATTGTTCTGATCCCTAAAGTTGACAATAATGTATCTGTGAAGGACTTTCGTCCTATAGCTTGCTGCAATACAATATACAAGATTATTTCCAAGCTTTTGTGTAGTAGACTAGCAAGAGTCCCCCCTAAGATAGTTAATCTTGCCCATGCTACTTTTGTTAAAGGGAGAAGCATTATCGGTAACATCTTGATTAGTCAGGACCTTATTAGGCTTTATGCTAGTAAGAAAACTTCCCCCAGGTGCATGATAAAGGTGGATCTTAGAAAAGCTTATGACTCAATAGAGTGGAGCTTTGTAGAGCAGGTTTTTCTCTGCCTTAATTTCCCTATGCATTTTGTAGCTTTAATAATGCAGTGTATTACTACTACATCCTTCTCTATTGTACTTAATAGCAACCCTCATTGTTATTTTCAAGGTAAGAAGGGTCTTCGTCAAGGAGATCCTCTATCTTTTCTTTTGTTTACTTTGTGTATGGAATACTTGAGTAGAATGTTGAATATTGTGAGCAGTATTCAGGGTTTTAAATTTCATCATCTCTGCAAAGGATTGAGACTAAATCACTTGTTGTTTGCTGACGATTTGTTAATCTTTTGTAAGGGTGATTTGAGATCTATTTTTATGATTGTGGAGGGCTTCAGATTCTTCTCCAATGCCTCTGGTCTCCTTATAAATAATGATAAACCTGATTTAATCCGAATGGAGTTCAATCTGAGGTTGAGGACAGTATTCTAGCTGCTTTGGTAGGTAGATGGGAACCTATTTATTGTGAAAGCATTCTATACCATTGAATTCGGCCTTCGGGGTCAACCCGGCGGCTTCTATGAGTAAGGCAGCGAAAAGGAGGCCCGAGGGCTTGTTAAGGAAGGCGTTATTACGAGGGCTATTTGTTAAGGAGGGCTTCTATGGGAGCCTATTTATTACGAAAGGGCTTTTCTGGTCACCCCCTAGCCAGGGGGTGCTTGTGGGGAGGTTGTGCCACGACCAAACAAGGGAATGAAAGGTCGCTTTGCGTTGGATGCTTTTTAACCTATCCACAATGATGGCTCTGTTGTCTTAGGGAGCGTTGAAGCTTTCTTCTTCTCCAGAGTTTTCTTGGTCATCAATACGACTTGTCTTTAATAGAACCAATCTGATTCTTTGAACAATTGGAATTTCGTAGCGCAAGAATCCATTTTTTAGGGAACGAGCGTCATTCGAAACTAGTGAATGTCGGGTCGAGGGTTTCTTCCTTGGTCCCACTTGCCTTTGTTTTTCAATCAGCTCACGAACCCGCATTCCTGGGTTTAAGAAAGGGTCCTTACCTTTTAAATATCTAGGTGTTACTATATCTCATAAAAGGCTCTCAAAAACTGACTGTAATGTGCTAGTTTAGAAGATGTTAGCAAGAATTAGGGGGTGGAATAAGAGAAGGATATTCTATACTGGTAGACTTACCCTAGTTAAATCTGTCCTCTGTACTATACACAACTATTGGGCCCAAATGTTTATTCTTCCTTGTGGGGTGATGGATAAATTAAAAGCCCTTAGTAGGAATTTCTTATGGGAGGGTGAGGAAACTAGCTCTAAAGCTCCTATGGTGGCCTGGAGTGTCCTATGTCAAGGAAAAGAGTATGGTGGTTTAGGGCTGGTAGACTGTAAAATGTGGAATAGTGCTGCTGTGGGGAAGCTGGTATGGTGGATTGCTACAAAGAAGGATCACCTTTGGATTAAATGGATTGACAAGATTTATCTGAAAGGCGGGGACTGGTATACTTATATATCAAGTGGTTATAGTTCTTGGTCATGGAGGAATTTGTGTTCTATTAAAACTATGTTCCTGCCAGCACTTATGAGTGGGAATTGGATGGCACCTGATGATTAGTACACTATAAATAAACGATATTCTTGGCTGAATGATGTTCATAATGTCAAAATGGGATGGTGCAGGGTGGCTTGGAATAGATTGAATACTCCTAAACATTATTTCATCAATTGGTTGATGTGGCAGGGGCGACTTCTTACTCTGGATAGGCTGGCCAGGATGGGGATTGTGAGGGATACTGAGTGTTTTCTGTGTGGTTCTTCTGAGGAATCTCATGTTCATCTGTTCAAGGAGTGTCCATATGTGAAGGTGTGATATGCTCTACTGCAGGAATGGGTAAAGATTAGTCCTTAAGATTGTTTTCATGATGCTGCTATGATGAAGATGAGGCACCTCTCTGGTTTACAGAGGAAAGTATGTTGGTCCCTAGTGACCGCAGTTCAGTATGAAGTTTGGCCGAGCAGGAATACCTTTAGATTTGAGAAGTATGTTGTCCATCCTAGGCAACTGATTGAACAAATTAAGGAAACCGCTCGGCTCAAATTAATGAATATTCAGATGGGTCGAATAGCTAGGTCTGATAGTAGTTGATGTCAACATAAAGGTCTTATGTAATTCAAATAGTTAGAGTTGATTTGTAAGTGGATTGGTTGATTGGCTTGTACTGTCATCGAATTTGTATTTTGCCATTGGCATTTTGATATATATAATTACATTGTTACCAAAAAAATTAAACTATGGAGTAAAAGTGAATTCAAATGCTAGAAATTAAATAAAAGAAAATGGTCTAGGGAATGAGATTTCACATATAATCTAATTTTACCTAGTATCGTTAATCATGTTTCTAACAATGCTTAAATTACCCAAGTCTCACATGGTACACTCCTCTCGGATAATTACCGACTATATGACGTGTGACAACCCTCGCGAATGCGGAAATATAAAACATACAAGCATGTGAATTAATTTGCGGAAATACGGTATTTTAAAAACTTTTATACATTCAAGATAGAAAATACGAGGAGTGTCATAATATTACAAACTAAGTACGAAATACAACCAAGAGACGGGGTCTCTTAAAATGTTAACAAAGTAAAAGTGTTTAGCAAACTAGCTAATTAACGACTAGAGGTGAATCTTCCAGGGACAACGCCCGCTAGCTCACACCCTAACCCAAAATAGCATAAGCAAAAAGGCATCCAAATCAAGCAACCTGTTCATCCATGAAAAACATGAACGCCACAGTCAGTGGGGAGTAACTCCGGGTTCTCCCAGCCATATCACATTAAACGTACATAAAAGGAAATACAAAAGTAGAAGCATGCATATATAGATATCATGTGATATACGATAAGGAGAGATAGGCAATTCAATATATAATGATAAGAGCATAAGAAGACAAGTCCGAATCCATCATGTTATCAAAGACTCGGGGAAGACACTCTTAGGCAACCGAATACGCTCACTAGGGCTTGCATCTCACCGTTAGCGGTATAAGTTTGATAAGATTGAGACTCGACAAACAAACATGCCAAGTCATGCGATGATCACAATAAATCCATCATATTATCATCCATTCAAACATACCAATACATTGTCGATGCCAAGTCATGCAATGACCATGAATAATAAATCATGAAATCACGCATCCAAAGACAACGACAAAAAGACGACATCTCTCACGGTAAATGAAACGCACTAGCACCGTGTACATGACAAGTAATGATTAAAAGGCATCCACGGGATAAGACATTTCCCTGAACGCATACACGATTCAATTCATTTCGTATATGTGCACTAATTTCCTCCGGTAGGACGACGATAAATATCCGATCCTAGTCTAAATCTCCAGAAAACCGGAATCGCATTTTCCAGTTCGACATGCGATAAACGTTTCGCATCCAAGACTCGGTCAATCAAATGACGTCGAGTACCCCAAATTCGGTAAATAATTCACGTAAGAGGCGGAAAAGAGCTCAAGCCTCATAACAAGCGGTACGCTACATGCAAATAACACCACCTCGCAAGTACACAACATTTGACGGCCGGGTCGATCAACGCAAAGCGTTCAACTCCCAACAACGTCGTCGTATGGCCACTAACACATGCATTTAAGCAGTAGGATACCTCCCCGTTCCGACATTCCAGCCTTACGAACGTGGAGGTAGCCAAGGGAATGAGAGCACAAAGCACAAGACAAAATAGTGCTCAAACCGTAACATTTTTAAAAACCGACTCAAAGTGGGACATAGCAAAAACCGTCAAAAAACATGTGATACAAGCGAAAGAAATATCATATATCCAAAAAATTAATATTATATGTCACTACGTAAAATTATACGATAAACGAATCATGCGAACTATTATAAATTACGAGTTTTAGAAGTTATAAGAATAAAACACAGCCGTGTTCCAGGCCGGTCTGGAGGCCGGCGGCCGGTACCCCGGCTCGCGCATCAAGCTAAAACCAAAAATCACCAAAAACGGGGCATGTGTTCCAGGCCGGTCGATGGGCCTGCGGCCGGTACCCCGGCCAGGAGCACCTCTATAGAAAAATTCCAAAGTTCCTACTGATGTGTTCCCAGCCGGTGGGCAGACCGGCGGCCGGTCACCCGGCTGGGAACCCCTGTTCATTCCGTGAGCTTCAAAACACATTCAAACCTTTTCAATTCTCATAATTAACTTCTAATAACTATCAACAATCAATATTCATCATCAACAATCATGAACTAACAACAATCATCATCAATAACATGAATCCTAAGCTTTCTAATCGTATTCTAAATACGAATTCTAACATATAAAGCATGTAAAACACGTAAATGATATCGACTAACCCTTCACCGTTACCTTATTACGTCTTCACTACTCGTCAAGCTCCTCTTCTATTAGGAAATAGTCTTTGTCGGGATCTTGAAGGTCACCACCTACAAAATAGTTAATAAAAGATGAATTTACTTCACCTTGAGAAAGACGGAAAGTTTGAAAAGCGAGAAAGACGGTAATTTTATTACCAATACGGATAGAGGATGATAAGAGGGGAAGAATAAGACGAACTTACGAGAATTTGAGCAAGAAACGAATGAGATACGATGATTCAAAGATTGGATCAAAAATGGAGGCAAGGGTTTTGATGGTTTCTTAGTGATGAAGTAAGTGTTGTGTTTGAGTTGTGAAGAAATAGGTTAAGTGGTAGTATGAGATGTATAAGGAAAAGTCAAGAAAAAGTCAAAGTCGCCTTAAGATGGGATTCACATGGAATCGCGCGGAAATTCCAAATACGAACTCGGAAATTCTAAATTCGACTCGAAACATTAAATTCTAAATTAAAACTTAAATTCGCTGAAAAGTATCCGTAAAATATTTTCACTATAAAAATAGGGTACATTTACGGGTGTTACATGACGGATCCTAGCGTTCTCTCGATTCTTACTAGGTCTACTATTGTCAGTCTTGCTATCTATCGCGACTTTGGAGATTAGATTAGATGACGACGACATTTAATCATGGCCACTAATCAAAGTTTGTCATAAAGATTAGTCAAAGAAGTATAGATAATTTAAGCAGTGTTATAATCAAATTAACAATATTAAAATACAATTAAACTTTTATACTAACCCATTCCTAGTACAAAATTACCTATGCATCATTAACAAGAAAATTAATACTACAACTACTAGATTCAAGGCCACTAACATGATAGATTATGTAGGGAATAGACTATAACTACAATGATAATAAACATAATGAAAATGAAGACAAAAAAACAGAAACAATAAGGACTAAAGTTTGAGTGGTAAGATCATAAGATGAGAACTTTATTTAGTCTAACTATGGTGATAGATATTAACAACATTAATCAAAGGTGAAATGGAAATTGTTTAATTGAAAACAAGATAATGTAAAACATAAGATTAGAAATTACCAATGGAGTTTAGGCAATGAGAAATGTAGATAAAAGGATTCCTTACAAGAAGAACATAATAAAACAAGAACAAGAACAAGAACAAGAACTAAGAACTAAGAACTAAGAACTAAGAATAACTACAATACTTTGTTTTGTATTTTGTAAGAAAGAAGAAGAGATGTGTTGATCATGTGTTTGATGATGAAAATTAAGGTGCTAAAGCCTTCCTTTTATATATGCTCAAGGACGTCGGATCATAAATCTCCATCAATATGCCATCAATATAGCAATAAAGATTGAGCAAAGGAATCGACATGCGAGTAGAACATCACGTCCCCGATCGGACTTAGGCTTCCCCGATCGGGGATGTCAGTTTCCATGTGCCTGTTCTTATTCCTCTAGAAATATCTCCTCACACATCCCCATATGACAAACCCGACAGGGAATGTGTTCTCCGTCCTTAAGAACCTTATTGACTTCTTGGCTTTGACTTTCACTGACTTTCATGTCTCCTACGGTATAGAAGATAGTGTTAGGGGACGCGGAATATCTTAATTTTGAGCCTTCGTTTGATCCAATTCCTTCTCCGGGATGAGTCAATGCTACCATGCTACTATCATCTTGACCAAAACTTGCTTCTCATAGCTCCGAGTGTGAGATGAGTGCCAAAAGGTAGGAAAAACCGCATAAACCGCATTATTTCCTATAAGACAAGACAAAGCACACAAACCTACTAAACACGGGATTAGCTCACAAAACCACTAGAAATAGTGGAAATAACATGTAAAATCGAGCCAAATGAGCGGATAAAATCACACAAATATTACACTTATCAATGGGCAAGCCCCAAAGCGCGAAACGAAGCACGAACGACAGGGTTGCCGACCTCTAGCACGAGTCTCTCTCGCAAGACGTCTATGAGCCAAGTCATCATATAAGGCGGCCGCATGGGTGTATAGGACTCCGGGTGCAAAGTCAAAAATATATCATCCATGGCTCGCTGAAGTGCCAATGACTCTCGGTTTTGATCATGAAGGAACTCAATATTATCGCTCAACTTCTCCATCTGTAAATCTATAAGGCCGCGCCAAAGCACATCTCTACTAGCATCACCATTACCAGTACCGAGTCATCATCACGGTTCTCACCATAACCAACGATATCCTCCGTAGCAACATCCTCATCATCGACTCTCTCATTAAGAGCCTGAATATGAAAAAAACTCATTCCCGAGGGTCCGGCGGAATATACAAATCGCTATCACGTGGTCCCATAGGAATAACCATGCCCTCGGGTCTCGGGAATCTCAAGTAAGGAATCTTATCCTTCGTACCCAATTGCAAAGAAAAGATAACCTCCGGACAAACTACTCTTCCTATCATCTTCATATGTCGACACATCGCATCAATATCCATAAGGTGAGACCAACAGACTCGGTCTCAGGGATCTAACTAATATCCTAAATGAGTGGCAATCAAAGTAATCATACCTCCCATACCAAGCTTACCAATATTCACATCCCGAATCGAAATACAAGTGTCCACGAACCGCTTTACCCAATTCGGCCTTCATCGCCCTACCGGCCCCATTCCTGAAAACATGTCAATTTCAATTTTATTGACATTAGTGGGCTTGCCTTGACAACCAAGAGTCATTAGTGGGATCTTAAAGCTTTTCTCGGTTTGACCAGTAGGCCGTTGATGAGTAAGAGCCTACCAAAATTCTATGTTGCCACTCCACCTTTCCGAACTATCCCTCGAGGCTAGCTACATCAAAGATCTCCCTCAGAGCTAGGGGGATCAATATCGGGGAGATGTTCGACCGTAGGCAAGAACTCCAATGTGAACCCCTTATAAGTCTATGCTCTCTTATTCAAGAGCTCACTCTACCCGACTCGACCTAAAAATACCTCCACCGCCTCAAGAACTCCTAATTGTTTCAAAGTCTCTTTGTCAAAAAATTTGATCACTCTAACCATTCTTGTAGGACGGATTAAAGCACAGCAACACTTCATTTTAGCCTCGGGACAAATTACAACCCATGAAATCAATACCGGGAGGGATACCACTAGCACATGAGGTACTAGCGGTGGTTGTAGAAGTAGTCTTTGAGGTACTTTTTGTGGTGGTTTTGGAGGTTGTTTTTGTGGCGTTTCGGGGCCCTCTTTAGTTCAAATTCCAGAAATGTGCACAAGAACACAATCGGAAATCAACAAGACTTATACTTCAACAGAATAACAATACCGACAACAATACCGTTCACAGACGGACCACGACGCGGACAACAACACTGACCAAACACCACTAGCAAAACACTTGCAAAACGATGGCAAAGATTCGTGTACTTGACACGAACTCCATAGAAAAATAAGTGACAAATGCAAGAACAACACCCGATCTATGATTTATATCAACAAGATAAGGAGAAAACATCAAAGCACGTGAAACTTACTGGAATTAAAGTAGGGATGACACATTGGATCGAAATTAACCCAGAAGAAGCGTACAACTTGAAGGAATTAAGGAGAAACCTAATTTCCGAAATTAGGGTTCACGACGAATCCTCAAATCTTGCTAACAACGCAGCAAATTTGTCTGTGTGCGAATGTGCGATCCAAGCACGGTAAAACCGAGCACAATCAATCAAGTTTTCTTTGATTTTATTAGTGATTTGAGAAAGGGGGTGTAATGGTTGGATTTGATTTAGGGTTGAAGAGTGAGAAGGGGAAGGAGGACTCGAGTGATATATGAAACATGGGTGTCTAATTGTTTTTTTTATTACCTGAGTGAACTGTGCACGCGCCTAACACGTGTTGAACGCGCTCCAAACGAGAATCTGTCGCGCAAATTGAGGCCAAGGCTACCTCGTCTTTTGCCCATTACGCGCACAATTTACTTGACATGGGTGCACGTACTTCAAGATTTTCCTCGTTCATTGGTCAACTTTTCCGTCGTCTTGAAAACCGTCAATGAACTGTTTCTTTAAAGGGTTATTTAATATGAATACTCTAAACTATTGGGGTACTACTCAAAATACTACAAACTCTTGTTTAACTACCGATAAAACCAACTATTATCTCCATTTGCTTTTATTACAATATGACGACTTGCTACCTGCTAAGCAGGAAAATAAATAAATGACCTGGTTTTAACCCCTCTTCTCTTTTCATTTCTCTTTTTTTTTCATTTCTATGTTAACCTTTTTCACACCTTCCCTGAGTTTTTCACCTAATCACCATTAAACACCTCTCTTCTCCAACAATACCATGGATGTTGAACACCTTACTGCACTGCCCCATAACCTTATTCATTCTCCTCCTAGCTAACATAAACATCCTCCTCTACCACTACCAATACCACCGTCGCTTTTTCTTTCTCGGGTCCCCTCGACCGCCTTCCAATAACCAGTGGGTCCACATACTTCCGATCACCGCCTTTCGATCACCTTATTACTTACTATTACCATTTCTCTCAACTAACCCGGGTTTTTGATTCTGGGTTTGTTGAGATCTCCATTTAACTCTAAGCCACCTGAAGATTCATGATGCGGATCCAAAATGGTGTCGTTCATGTAAAAGATCAAAACATTGAGTATATTCAAAAGATTACAACTTTACATAAAATAAACTCAAAAATTGGTTATTATCCAACAAATTCAACTCTCTGGCCACTCAAAGTTTCTAAATAATGCCCAGTTAATATGCATAAAGCATCATATCACACAACAAATCCTCTTCTTTTTCACCAGTTACATGAGAATGAAAAAAAAATATACGAGCTTTATGTATAATACTATAATCCCAAATATTTTTGTATTTGGTAAGAAATAAATCTAATGGGATAAGTGCAAATTTTGAGCAGAATAAGTTATGAAAAATTGTTGTTGTTGAGGGTAATAATTGGCTTAATTGGTGGTTTATAATTAGGGATGTTGAGAAACTTTAACTTGGTTTTTCGGTAAATCAAGTTAAAAGAAGAAGTTGCAGAATGGAGAAGGAAGAAGGGATATATGAAGACTAAGAAAGTGAAAACAGCGGGCCTTAGAAAATTACCTGCTATAACAAGTTAATAAAAGACCAATTCTGTTTAAAGTGAGGGTGGATAATAGTTGGTTTTATTGATAGTTAATCAAGAGTTTGTAGTAGTTTGGGCAGTACCCTTATAGTGTAGAGTATTCATATTAAATAACTCTTCTTTAAATCGTCTATGAACTTCCTAACATAAATAACAACCGTCAATTGTCACCGAAATAATAGCTTATAAATAAAGAAAACACTAATATGAATTAATACTAACTCCCACTAAATAATACTCCCTCCTAGTCACTCATTTCTTCCCTTTTCCCTTTTACTCAAAAATTAAGAAAAGAAATTTGGACCACACAAAACACACTACCCCACATTAAATTGAATTTGAGGCACACAAAACACACAACCCACATCCAAAAAGGGAAAGAGGGAAGAAATGAGCGACTAGGAGGGAGTAGTAACTATGACCCATAATTAAGAGGTACAAATGAAGAAAATAAAAAATTCGGGGTGCCTTACAAGAGCACTCTTGTTTAACGTCGTTAGCTCGACGTATGGAGGTGATTTAAGCTTCATAAATTGGGTTGTAGAGTTGACGTGACTCTGCCATCTCCGTCTCAATGCCGTCTTGGTAAGGTTTTAACCTTTGCTCATTTACCATCAATACTTTATTCGTCGTCGGATCTGATCTCCCACTTCAACTGCACCATGAGGATAAACATTAGTAATAATGAGTGGACCAATCCAGCGGGATTTTAACTTACCTGGAAACAAACAAAGGCGGGATTGGAATAAAAGGATATTTTTACCAACTTTAAAATCCCGTCTCAAGATCATCTTGTCATGCCATGCCTTCGTTCTTTCCTTATAAGTTTCTGCATTCTCATATGATTAGAGTCGGAGCTCCTCTAATTCTTGCAATTGCAACTTCCGATGTATTCCCGCTTCATCAAAACTCATATTGAAGCTTTTTATCGCCCAATACGGCTTATGCTCCAATTCCACAAGTAAATGACATGCTTTTCCAAATACAAGTAGATAAGAAGACATACCAATTGGGGTTTTATAGGCCGTTTGATACGCCCATATTGCATCATCTAGTCTTAGGTTCCAATTTGTTTGAGTAGGATTCATCGTCTTCTCAAAGATGGATTTAACCTCTCTATTGGACACCTCAGCTTGCCCATTGGTTTGCGGGTGATACACCGTAGAGACGTTATGTGAAACACAATATTTTTGTTAAACAAAGCCCCTATTGTCTTGTTGAGAAAATGAGTTCCACGATCGCTTATCAAGGCTCTTGGAATTCCAAATCTAGTGAATATCTTAGCCATAATAAAATCCGCAATCACCTTCGATTCATCAGTTTTAGTGGGAATAGCCTCCACCCACTTAGACATGTAATCCACCGCAAGCAAAATATAGATATTACCAAAAGAATTTGGGAAAAGACCCGTAAAATTGATCCCCCAAACATCGAAAATCTCGCAATTAGCATATAAATTTGCAGCATCTCATTCTTCCAGGAAATATTACCTACTCTTTGGCAATTGTCACACGTTAGACAAAACACATGAGCATATTTAAACAAAGTAGGCCAATAAAACCCACAATCTAGCACTTTCCTCGCCGTTCTTCTAACACCAAAGTGACCACCTCAAGCATGAGAATGACAAAAAGTAAGCATAGATTGCATCTCACTATCAGGGACACATCTTCTTATGATCTGATTGGAGCAATTCTTCCATAAATAAGGCTCATCCCACACATAATACTTCGAATCACTACGCAATTTGTCCTTTTGAGATTTTGAGAAGCCTTGTGCAAATTTAGAGAAGCAAATAAAATTGAGAAGATTAGCATACCATGGCTCTACGAAAGGAATAGCGAACAACGTTTCATCGGGACACTCTCCTCTAACTGGAGTTTTCTCACTAGGGTTCGTATCAACATCCACTAGACGACTCAAATGATCCTCTACAACACTCACCGCTCATTTCTTGTCCTTTCCCTCCAAATCAAATTCACTAAGCAATAAAACCCATCTTATCAACCTAGGCTTAGCTTCTTTCTTGAACATCAAATAGCGTAGCGCCGCATGATCTGAAAATACCACCACTTTGTACCAAGTAGATAAGAACGAAACTTCTCCAAAGTAAAAACAACCGCTAGAAGTTCCTTCTCAATTTTGGTGTAATTCCGTTGTCCTTCATTGAGGGTCATGGAAGCATAATGTATGACATGAGTAACCTTCCTCATCCTTTGTCCTAACACCGCTCCTGATGCATAATCATTAGCATCACACATGATCTCAAAGGGAAGAGACCAATTTTGTGCTTGAATAATTTGGGCGGATGTAAGCTTTTACACTTCAACTCATCAAAAGCCTCCTTAGAAGCCTTGTCAAAGATGAAATCCGTCTCCTTTTGCAACAACTTGCACAAAGGTAAAATTTTTTTAGAGAAATCCTTGATGAATCTGCGATAAAAACCTGCATGACCAAGGAAAAGACCAAACTTCACAGACATTAGTAGGATAAGAAAAAGAAGAAATAATATCAATTTTAGCTTTGTCTACCTCAATACCTTTTGAAGACACAACATGTCCAAGAACTATACCTTGTTCCACCATATAGTGGCACTTCTCGGAATTCAAAATAAGGTTAGTATCAATACAATGTTTCAACACAGAGATAACTAGTGTAAACAAGTATCAAAAGAATCACCATGCACCGTTAAATCATACATAAATACTTAGATGAACCGTTCAACATACTCAGAAAATATACTAACCATACATCGTTGAAAAGTGGCAGGTGCATTACAAAGTCCAAAAGACATGCGTCAATACGCAAAGGTGCCAAAAGGACAAGTAAATGTGTTTTTTCTTGATCCTGTGAGGCAATAGCTACTTGAAAATACCCCGAATACCCATATAAGAAGCAGTAGTAAGCCCTCTCCGCTAGTCTTTCAAGCATTTCGTCAATAAAGGGAAGAGGGAAGGGGTCTTTTCTATTTACTATATTCAACCTACGATAATCTATACAAACCCTCCATCCATTCTAAATCCCAGTGGGTACAAGCTCAGCATTCTTTGTTCTCAACTACGGTCACCCCAGTGTTTTTAGGGACTACTTGTGTAGGACTCACCCATTTACTGTCAGAATTAGGATAAATCATACCTACTTGAAGCAATTTAAGAACCTCCTTCTTCGCTACCTCCATCATAAGAGGATTCAAACGACGTTATCATTGTCTTACCCGTTTAGCATCATCCTCTAGGAAAATCCGGTACATGCAAGTACTTGAACTAATGCCCTTGATGTCGGCAATAGTCCAACCACTATCGAGCTTATTCTCCACAAGAACATCGATCAACTTCTCTTCTTGTTCCTTGGTGAGCTTACTATAGATGATAACTGGAAGTTTTTCCCCCTTACCAAGGAGCACATACTTTAGATGGCTTGGAAGAATTCTATGCTCAACCACAGGTGCCTGCAAAACATAGGGCAACAATTTCTTCGCAGGAACGTGTAGATACCTCAGTTCTACACATTCCGCCAACCACCTAGTGATAATTGGGCCGCATGTTTGGTACGCGAAACGATTTATGACAGTTCTTAAGTTTATCAACAAGTGATAGCTCGAATACTTGTCTCTGCCCCTTGGTCGTCATCTACGCGCCGGTACGGTCGTTTTGACAGTCATTAGAGTTCATTTGGAATCCGGGTCAAAAACCGCTTCATTTTCTAGAAACCGTTTTAAAACTCCGAGTCGGAACACTCTGAAATATTCTGATTATTTTATTATATATTTCAAATTCTATCTTTTTTATAATATTATCTTGTATTCTTTTAAAAGGAATTATAGATCAACCACAATTCCGTAATAGAAACGTAGGTATCTTCCTTCTTTAGCACGAAACCCCTAGGGAAATGATGCAGCAGGTGCTGAGGGTCGCAGTCCTGCTGGGCCTCTTCCCTAGTCGTTTCTTTCCAAAGTTTCAGTTGTTCTACGACTCTTTCACATTTTCTACTATAAAAGAAGAGCTTCGTTCTCACTTTTAAGGCACAAGAGGGTTCCGCCCCTTCTCTTCTCTCTTTGCATTCTTGGCCTTGCTCTAAGCTATCGACATCTAGGTGCTTGATCAATCGACCACGTAAGCTCAGATCCTTCTGAGTACCCGTCACGTTTTTCATTGACCGACCAACTTGACCAACTACACAACTAATCAACTTAATCAATCTAAATCCTTTAACAAAGGAATTTCTGCATACATTCGAGTCGAGCTGTCGCTAAAACATAACTTAGTTCATATCTCATTTCACCAACATGTAAGTCTGAGGGTGTTAATCCCGTCTTTTATTTATTTGTATTTATTTTCATAATTCATGTAAAATCCGTGTCAGAAATAAGTTCAAAACCAATTATAATCGAAAAACATTTTCATAAAACCTTTTTAGTAGTCCTCAGACGTCGAGAAGAAACGCAGAAGCATCTACGCCTCATCCAGAGGCTGTCTTCTCCTGCTCTTTTTATTCTTCCTCTGGTTCCTCTGGTTCTTGCGGTTTTCCTATTTATTCTTTTTTTATTAATCTTTCATAAATCGTCTTGCTCTTGGGTTAGATCCCTAATAATTCAATATTAGCGGGTATTCGTCTTTAAATCAAATTCAGGTTTTAGAGATTCGGTTTACTCATACCAAATCTCTGAGATTCGTTATTGACACAATTAGTCTTGTAATTTAATTAATTAAATCACTTTCACTCGAGTTTTAGATCGACAATTAATCGCAAATACCAACGAACATTAAGTGATTGCGATTCTGGTTTCACAGCCAGAACCCAACTCAAGAACAGACGCATTTGGAGTTGCGCCTCTTTCAGAAGACGCACCTGCTGCTGCGTCTCTTCCAGAGGACGCACCTGCTGTTGAGCCTGTTCTGGGCTTGTTTCTGTTTATGAACTTCCATTCTCGTTTTGACGTAGCTTTAGTTACATATTTAATCAACTATTAACTCTAATATCACTGTTAATCCGTCTTTTAGATTTTCTAATTAATTGTAATTCTATTTAATCATTGTATTGTATGATTTTCTACCTTTCTTTCATATGTAAATCAATCCTAAATTCCACTTTCGACATAATTAAATGTTAATTACGTGTTCACCGACATAGTCTAATTCACATGTTAGGATTAAAACGTGGATGTTGCATTGCATGCATATAACCAATTATCTATAAAAGTTGGTGGGACTCCACAAATGTGTATCACTACGCTTGTCCCTCGTTTCCATCCCGTGGTCCCTCACCAGGCTGTGTACCACATAATGGTTAATGGCATTTGATCATTAAAACCCAAAGTTAGTTTTTCCAATTTATGTAATTCGGCCATCATTTCCTGCAGATTAGCAGACAAAAAAAACATATTCTAAAGCTTGACCCTCTATACCATGCTCTAATACTACGTGCTACTCGTCCCCACTGTTAAGAGAGAAGATAGCTTGTACTAATGGATCAATCACATCACTAAAATTCACAGATTGGTGATCTACATGATATTTCATAGCATCATAAATATTAAAACTCACCACCTGACCATTAGACTCCATAGTCATAGATCCTCTAGAAACATCAATTTTAGTGCTAGCAGTTTTCAAAAATGGTCTACCTATAATAATAGGAGCCGCATGTTTATCATGTTCCATGTCTAGCACATAAAAATCTGGAGAAAATACAAGATTATCAACCAACACAAGAACATCCTCATAAATCCCTATTGGGTAAACATCTGACCTATAAACTAGCTGGATCACAACACCTATTTAATGTAAAGGACAAAGTATCATGGATTGATATAAGGAGTATGGCATCACATTGATAGAAGCTCCTAAATCTAACATGGCGTTTTGGAAATTGGTGCTACCAATAGTGCAAGGAATAGTAAACATGCCTGGATCACTACATTTTGGAGGTAATTTGTCTTTGAAAACCCGCGGACACATGCTCACTAACCTTCACTTTTTTCACCCCTTTTAATTTGTTATTCCTTTTAATAGTACATAGTTCTTTTAAAAACTTAGCATATTTAGGAATACTCTTTAAAAGATTCAAAAGAGGGATGTTTACCTCACATTTTTGGAATACCTCATATTATCCTTGTCATGCTCGAAATGATGAGTACGCCTCAGTGCATTGGAAAAGCGCACCACCGGTTCTATCACTGATATAGAAGAGGGAATCATATCCTTCTCCTTGACAATAGGAGCTTGTTCACCCTCCTCGATCACTATCTCTTCTTCTTCTTGGATCAAAGGTTGCTTCTCTTTCCTTTTTACCTCCCGAACCTCTTCCAATTTCCTCTCATTCCTTAATGAGACCCCGCTCACATTCTTTGGATTCACCACCGTTTGAGATGCTAATGCACCAAATTCACGAGCTTCCAAGCGATTAATGGCGGTAGGCAATTGTCCCAACTAGTTCTCTACATTTTTAATACTAGCCTTACTCTCTGCTTGATGTTGTATCACATGTGCTTGGAGAATTGTTTGACTAGTTACCGAAGCACGAATCATCTCTTCAGTGGACCTTTGATCGCTGGGTGGAGGTTTTTGTCTAGAGATAAATTGGGTTTTAGGTCGCATGGACCCTTTCTTAGAAGACCGACCAAGACCTAGAAGAGTCTAGCTCATGCATTGCATCCCTAAAATACGAATGAATACATACTATTTGAATCTTGTGTCGTGTATCAAAATCATGTTTTCAATTCGTCCCATTTTCAAAAATTCGATCCATGTCTCAAAAATTTGAGTCACTAGTTCACTACCCACCCATATTTTCGAAAAAAAGGCCAAATTAGGATTAGAATAATCCAAAAAAAAATTCGCCTCTTTTGAAAACAGAAACCCGTTTTAAGCTGAAATGTTGTCTGATTAGGATTAGAATAATCCGAATTTTTTCCCGATTTACCGCTTTTGAAAAAAGATTCATATTCAAGCTGAAAATGTTGTCGAATTAGGATTAGAACAATCCCGAATTTTCTCGATTTAATTCTATTGAAAAAAGATTCATTTTCAAGCTGAAATGCTATCGAGTTAGGATTAGAATAATTCGAATTTTTTCCAGATTGACCTGTTTTGAAAAAAGAACCATTTTCAAGCTGAAACGCTGTCAAATTAGGATTAGAATTACTTGTTTTTGAAAAAGGCTCCATTTTCAAGCTGAAATGTTGTCGAATTAGGATTAGAAAAATCCCGAATTTTCAAAAATTTCCTCTTTTGAAAAAAAGATTCATTTTGCAAGCTGAAATGCTGCCGATTTAGGATTAGAAAAATCCCGAATTGTTTTCGATTTATCTCTTTTGAAAAAAAATCCATTTTCAAGCTGAAAAGTTGTCGAATTAGGATTAGAATAATCTCGGGTTTTCTTGATTTACCTCTTTTCAAAAAAGAACCATTTTAAGCTGAAATGTTGCCAAATTAGATTAAAATAATCCCAGTTTTCTCAATTTACATCTTTTGAAAATAGATCAATTTTCAAGCTGAAATGCTTTCGAATTAGGATTAGAATAATCCCGAATTTTCTTTTGCAAATGCCTATGTTGAAAAAAGAACTCGTTGTAAGCCGAAGTGCTACCGAATTGGATTAGAATTTCTTTGACCCAAAACTAAGTCATTTTAAGCCGTTATGTTGCCCATTTTAATGCTCGTTTTAGTTATTTTATTTCAATTCTTTTCAATCTCAAATGTCAGATGAACCATTTCCCGAACCTAACCCAAACCTAGAATGGAGTTTGAGTCAATTGGGTCAAGTTAGTCTAGCTAGGTGTGTTAGTCAAACCTTGTTCGGTTAGAACACATGTCAAGTGAGTCTCCCAAATCGATACTTGGATCCGAGTCATGAATGTCGACCAGTTGGTCCGAGTTAGTCCACAAAACGTCCTAATTAGATCACCTACGATCTTTGTCACGAACCCAAGGGCCGTGTTTGGTTCGAGCACGGGTGTTTCACGCCGAGTCTATATCCATGTTGAGTTCAAGACACAAGTAACGATGTTATGTTTAGGGCCCATCACTAAAGAGTCGTATTAGCTCGTTCTTAGGATCCGTGTCGAGTTCTAGGCGTACTTCGGTTTGATAAACCGTCCATTGTCGCGTCTGACCCTAGTTGAGTGGGCCGAATTGCTCATTCTCCGGGTCTAGGTCCAACTTCGAGTCTTTTATAGTCCGTCATGAGTCGAGTCCTATTTGTACAAGGGATTTTGATTCGATAACTAATACTCGCTCGGGTTTTCTTGAGAAAAGCCCCAATTTAAAGAATGAGGCCCGAGACCATATTCGATGACTACGAGTCGGAGTTTGTTTTCCAATTTTAATCTAAGTCAAGTCTAGGACTTTCCTTTCTTGCAATCGAGTCGTAGTTCCGCGATATAGGGTGTGTCCTAGAAATCGCTCTTTCCACGAGTCTGTCAAGCGTTATCATTTCGAATAAAAGTATTATATGTTCAATTCCAGATCCATTTCTTCTTGTTCATCAATATAAAATGCACGCCATACTCGAAGGGTGCTCCTAATAAAAAATGTATCCCGTTCTAGATGGTAAGGTACCTTAGGATCTAGTGATTGTTTCCTTTACCTATTCCATGCCCGGCGGTAAAAAACCTCCATCAAAACCCGTACTCAAGATAAGACTAGTATATGATTCTATGACGGACCTAGACTAACTCTTTTTTCCCATATCTATGGCGGAAGGCAAACCCATTCCCCACAAGAACACCCCATCTCGAAGAGAAAAGAAGAGATTGACCAGTTCTAACAAGGAACGTTAGTACTAACCCTAATAAATTGGCGAAGCCCAAATTTTTTAACATGTACCCAGTTTTAACCGAAAGTGTTGTTTCGAAAGAAGAAGAAGAAGAAGAAGAAGAAAAAAAACAAGAAAAAACAAGAAAGTAAAATAAAAAACTAAAAAATAAAAGGAAAAAGAAAATGTTAAGTTTGAATGTCGAAGTTACAAAAACCATCAGACATATGAACCCAATGTTGAAGTACAAGTAGTCAAAGTTTAATGGGCGAAGCCAAAACCTTATCTTGAAACCATTCTACCCTAGGTCCTTCTCGAGACGGTTACAGGGATAAGTCGGGATTTTTGAGAATCATCTTGCATGTGTCGTTACACCCAAGCCTTTAGGGATCAGACATGAAAATTTGAACCCACATTATTTACCAACCCATTTTCACTCGAGTTTTGTCAAACTCGAGACACCTTTTCCAACCAGGATGTAAGTCATAACCCATTGGCCTTACACCATAAAACAAACATTCAGAATGACGGTCCACTATTTAAACCTTTTGTTTCCAAGCTCCACACCCCAGAAAATCATTAGCCTACTACACCAACCCTGAACACGGGATTTGACGGTACCTTACAGGCTAGAACGGGATATAGTACAATGTTTTAGGTGAAACCTTCGAGTGTGTACACGCAAATAAAAATGACCATGTTTTTGCACTTTTGTCGAACTACGTCAGGAATGATTTTGCCCCACGCGAATACGTAGGCAGTCCTTAAGAAATAAGGATTCAACCTTCCACCCCTACATCTTGTCGATCTCTGGGGATCCCTTGTGCAAAAGCCACAAATTTTTTTACGGGTATTAACCAAAGTCCAAATGAAGCCACCTTTGTCGAGTTGGTCTTAGTACTTGGTTTGGTCTAAGATGAAGATACAGATTCACGATGAGTAGTTGTCAAGTATCGTAATGAGTTCTATTTGGTGATTGTTGTCAAAGATAACTCATGCGAAGCGTTCGGTCCTTTTGCTAAGACTAAGAATTTGTGTCGAGAATCACAAAAATGAAATTCCGCTGAAAAGAAAGAAGGCGGTGGCAAAAATAAATAAACCCGCTGAAAAGAAAGAAGGCGGAGGTGTAGATGACAGTTCCTGATTAGCAAATGATGGAAGTAATGTTTAGCTATTCAGAAGCGATAGTTGAAAAGTTCTACCACCAACGAGTCAAGTTTTGAATTAAAATCCCGTACACAGTTACGGAATTTATTTGAAGGTAGCGGGGTACGCTCACGTTGGTTTTGAGTGGAAAGAGTCTGAGTCGCATTTGAAAATGCAAGTCGTGTTTACCCATCACATTCTCAAAAAAATTCAAAATGACGATCGATGATCAACTTGCAAATTAAAGCTCGGTCGATGACCCATTTTAAATCAAAGCTCGGTCGATGACCCATGTCAAATCAAAGCTCGGTCGATGACCAATTTCAAATCAAAGCTCGGTCGATGACCCATCCAAATTTTTAAACCTCGAAATGTTGCTACGTGAATAGCGTGTTATATGAATTTCGATCAAAGTTGCAGAATATGCTCCAACTGGGGGCTCTATCGCCGTCGGCGGCAGAGGCCATTATGAAACAGACCATGTGACATCCACAATAGAATGCTCCCCGGAAACGTGAGCACGAACGAGCACCGATTCGATGAAACGTTCCGTGAAAGGAACACCAGAATTGATCATTATTCCTCTAGCAGAATGCTTCACAAAAATGTTAGCTCGAACGATCACCGATTCGATGAATTGTTCCTTGAGGGGAACACCGGAATGGATAATTATTCGTCTATCAGAAAGCAATTCTTGGCTTTATTCAAATGAATAAAAATATATTAATATTTGGGCCGAAGCAGCGAAAAGCTACAGGCCAGCGAGCTCGAACTACGATACGGGTTTGATTCCATCAGAAACGGATACGTATGCACTTAAGGATAAGGCTCAGCCCCCTTTATTATGAAAACAACGATACGACGGGTTGATGACTAATGATATGATGAAAGGACGATGTTGTGGGTCTATGACCAAAATTTCGTAAGGGGTGGATGAATGGTGACATCCAGAACCGTGTTTCAGGTATGTCTAATTGTCTTATGGCCGGCGAGCTTATATCCGAAGATCTAATGGACCCTAAACGACCTGCGGAATCCTTAAGTCGGTGGACTTAGGGTATACTTTGACTTTTGCCTTGTCCAAGTCTTAGTCAAAATAGGGGCTATGTAGATACCCGTATCCGTCGATATAAGCATTTATAGAAATCCCGCCAAACATCCGATGATGATAGGAAGACATGTAATTCTTGTTTGACATCGTCATTATTTTTGGTCCGTTTTAGGATGTAGAATGGGCGTCATCGTTGTATTATAAATGAAATTTAAAATTAACTTCTGTCTCAAATGAAATCATTTTTAATTTATTTTACAATTGAGTTTTTTGTTTATTTTATTGAAAATAAATAAATATTTCAAAAACACGACTTGAAAAAGTCGAGTTTGAATTCTTTCTTTTTACCGTCTTATATTGTTTAAAACGAAGTTTTAAATGAGTTTCTCATTGCGATTTTACAACGGTCTTTGAGCCCTTATTGCTGAGCCTTAATTCCATTACCCAAAAAACCGACAGATCCACCATATAGCCCATACACCTGAATACCATCATACCAATATTCGTGCCCATAGGACTACTCTAACCCATCCAAAAACCCAACTCAAAATAGGCCAACACCAATCCCGTATCCCTGTTTTCCAGAAGCTATACCGAGCACAAACGGCCTCAAATCAATCCAAACCTGCCTACCCATTAACCCTAACCCATACCCATACATCCATACCCATATTAGCTACCGTACCCATCAAGAAAACCTCCCCTAAAACCCTACCAAAGCCACGAAACAGCAACAACAATACAACACTAAACCCGGCTGCTCTTTCCTCTCAAACCATATTTCTAATATTAGGAATGTATTGGGACTATCTCTCATTTATCGTTAGTCATTGGAAAGTCACATTTATTATTACCGTCATTTATAGCGGTAATATAAAGAGCCTTGGCTATGGTTATATAAATCATTGTAGTCTCATTGTCTCATGGTAATCCTTATCATAATAAGATAAACAACTTTTTCACTCATAACATCTTAACATGGTATCAGATTCTCGCGCTCTTGAGGCCTAAAACGATATTCCGCTTCCCTGTCGGAGGGGCTTATGATATCCGGTGCCCTCCGGCGGGCCCTCCGGCGGGACTTAACGAAAACAACTGAAAAAAAAAATAGTTAATTTAATAATTAAAATATGGGAAGATTGAAGGGTGGTTCTCCCCTGAAGCAGTTTGTGAAGGTTTTTTGTTCGTGATGCTTGACAAATTGAATTGACCAATAATGGCTTTCAGTCTTAGCTTTTCTATCCTTTTATTTATACACACCGTGGTGTTTCTTGATCCGATTTACACCCAGATGGTATGTTTCGATGGCCACTGTTTCGATGGCCACTTTTATCATCTGTTGAAGTGATTTATCGACATTTGGACTGCACACATCAGGTGATGATTGATGTGGTGCAACACTAAAAAAACAGGTGAGTTACGCATTGAAAAACTGGCGAGTTACACAGTGAAAAACTGGCGAGTTACGCAAAAGAAACTGAATGGCGTGTTACGCCCCAATTTTGGAGTTGAAAAACTTAACGTTCTCCTAAAATGAAATTAACGGATAATTTTCCGTTAATCGAAATTTGTTTAGGTCCGATTAGTGTTCCTAAAAAATATTTTAATATTCGACAAGTCCGAAAAGTTCAACGTTCTTGTTCGAATAAAATTGTCTAGCGAGTCTTATACTCGTTTATCTTACGACCTTGTGAAGATGAGAAGTTTTTTGAAGGCAGGTCAAGATGAAGACATTTTTTTTTACTGTAGTTTTCTTTTATTCTCCAATCGTAAAGTTCGTTGTACGAAATGCCTTTACGAATGCGGGAGAGTATTAGGAATGTATTGGGACTATCTCTCATTTATGGTTATTCATTGAAAAGTCGCATTCATTATTACCGTCATTTATAGCGGTAATATGAAGAGCCTTGGCTATGGTTATATAAACCATTGTAATCTCATTGTCTCATGGTAATCCTTCTCATAATAAGATAAACAACTCTTTCACTCATAACATCTTAATGAGGTTGTTTTCCCATGTTGTTGTTGTGATCCATGCTGTTGTGTTCCCATGTCATTATCTTCCCAAGTTATTGTATTCCCAAGTGATTGTATTCTAAAGTGATATTGGAAGGTCTGGATTGTACTATAGATATTGCATTTTGGAATGAGTAATACTACACACAACATTCTCCCATTCATCTAACCCTCCAAACTCCACTATAAACCCCCTACCACCCCCATTAACAACCCATAGCAATATCATACCTCTGACACACAATAACCAGTAAAAAACCCTAAACAAACCCTAGAACAATTCTAAACAGCCGCAGAAAAGCATAGGCGTCTCTGCTCTGTTTCGTGTGGCAGTAGCAATTTCAAGACCCAAATTCTCCTAGCTCCGAGATCCGTTCACAACAAAAATAAAATACCACTTTTGATAACTACTCTTTATCCGCTTTCCAAAACATCTTTCATATCAAATTTTTATCAAGTAACGAAGATTTTACAAGCGTTTGAAAATCGTTTGAAAATCGATGCGCATTGCTCTAGGAAAACGGGTTTTGCTGAAATTGTTTTCGTCGACGACAGCCCCTCTTGACTCATTCTATTATCGACTACGACATAAGACTTTTTCAACGATACATGTATGGTGTGGGTGCAATAATTCCTCCTTCTCCCTTTTAATTGTCTTATTTTTTATTATTATTTATCATTCGCTTATCGTCGTCGATTGTTTCATATATTATCAATTCGTTATTGTGTTTATCATTGTCTAACTCGAGTAAAATGATTTAACTTGTGAAACCGACTTAGTTTAATTTCTATGTCGTGATTGTATTTTCATCATGTCAAGTTTATTGTTATATTAGATTCATGTTGGATATCGCGTCGTGGTTAGTTTATTATTTAATAACATCGCATATAGTTATCGTATTTGTGTCATGTTCATTATGTCGTAGTTATTTTGTATTAGAATCGTGTTTAATATCGCGTTGTAATCGGCTTTTCATTTAATAATATCGCGTATTGTGAATCTGTCCGAGAGTCACTCGATCGAGTAAAGCCATGCTCGATCGAGTCGTGCTCTAACTCTAGACAGGCATGTCTCGACCGAGAGAGAGGTTGCTCGATCGAGTTTGCGTAATACCCGACCGCGTAACCTAAGGCAGTAGCGTCTTTTGTTTTGTTTTTAGTTTGTTTTGTATTAGATCGAGTCTTGTCATGTTTTAATCCTGTTCATGTCTTATGCCTTGTGAACTAACCACTAACGTTTCTTAATCCATCTTATGCTAAGGAGTAAGAACATCTCTTTGCCCTTTTTTCCTTGTTTTTTTATACTGGTTAGTTTTGTTAGGTTCATATACCTACACTTAAGACATTTCTTAAGTAATGCTAATTAACATTTTAATTAGCTTTCAAGATCTAGTGCATGCAAACTATGAAACACAAAGATAAGGAGAAAATAGATTCCTCACATTGCATTTGGCCAAATATGGGCCCAAGAATAGGACACCTTCCTATTCTTGTTCTTGAGCTAAAACATCATGGGATGAACTTCCTTAAGCCTCAAGTGTGGAGACATTCCTCTAAGTTGCACCTAGACTATCCCAAATCTCCTCTTGTATTATTTATTAGATAATATGAGAAGAACCCTTAAACAATATAACTAATACAACCATTACTACACTTAGTAACATTGTAAACTATTAGTAATATATGAACTTGGTTATGAGAGAAACTTCTTAATTTTTTCTAGTGTGAGAAAGTTGTAATTAAATATGAGATCAAGCTGTGTATATTAAAACAAAGAGAAAACATCTCCTTTGTAGGCATGATGGTGTCGTCCAAGTCTCATGGGGAAGGGGGAAGCATGCTTCCCTTTTGCTCTTACTCTAAACTATAGACTAGGCTATTAGGTATTAGGGTGTAATAATTGTGTTTTATCTAATAAACCACAAACTAATTACCACCCTATTTTTAACCCACCAAAGCCGGTTTCTACACTTAAAATCGAGTCCATTTTATTTTTGTGATTTTGTCAATTGTCACATATGTGACATGTGACATGTGACATGTTCTCTTATCTTATAATTATGTATTTAACTTATTTAAATACAATTTCATGTCAAATAAATTAAACTTAACCTTTTAAGTAATAATGATCAACCAATCATGCTTATATAATGATCAACCAATCATGCTTACCTTTTAAGTAATAACATGGGTCATCTCATATTTGGTTGATATGATCTACAACTAATTGTAATTATGATCAACCAATCATGCTTATCTCAAATAATTCATAAACCTTAAGCATTCTAATATAACAATTATATTTATTGAATCTTATTTAATCATATTATAATAAGATATATTTTTCACTTGTAAACTTGTTCTGTATAAGGGATTAATTAATCTGTATCGTTATACAATTAATTAATATTCTTGATTAGGGAATCGTCCTTTCGGTGTGACCTCAAGGGATTCACTGATCACCACCGTCATACGACAGTAATGTCAAACTCTAGTAAGCCAATCATTACCGAATAATGTGGATCAGTTGACTATAATGTTAATCATCTCTTTTTTTGTATTCATGTAAATGAGATTTAATTAAGTGATCGCACTATTGTTGAGGACACTTACTCCAACAATCTCCCACTTGTTCGCAACAAGTGTGCGTCACCAATTCTCTTGTCCTATTTTATATCTCCCACTCAATGCAAGGTGTCTTGCAGGTCGTACTTGCACGTGATCATATCTAGAGCGGTTTCCTCGATCTGGAGAGTAACTGTCTGACCGAAATTATCTACCGTAGATACCTTCCGAGCGTGGCCACGCATTTCCAGCTTACTACTCCTTGAGTGCCCGTGAGATATTTGTTAACCCTGACAAGGGGTTGGACAATTCCTATCTCACTATTCCCTTTGTTCACTGATAGCCTAATTATTTGCACACTTTTTATGCTAATAATTGTGTTATTTAATCCATATTCTTATGTGCTTTATGTTAGAATCATGCTTAAATGCTTAAATCCTTAAAACCCGACATTTGGGTGCTTGGTTCTATACTTTTGGTTTTTTTTATGCTATTTAGGTACGATAAGGACCCACGAAGCACTATAAAGGAGGCCCTTGGGACAGCTCAACGACCCACGACCCGAAAAGAAGAAGAAGGATAACGCGAATCAAGGAAAAATGAGCACCGTGCGAAATTGAAGCAGGAAGGTATAAGTCGTGCAAAGTTGACCGTGCATGGCAAAGTCAACCGTGCGAACTTGAAAAAGGGAAGTAATGACCGGGAAAAGTTGGTCGTGCAGAACAAAGTAAGCCGTGCAAAATCTCAATTTCGCACACTGTTCAGCCCGGCCTTATACGACTTCGTTTTGCGTGATTTTAATCTTGTATAAATAGGCCAAACCTAAAAACTTGAGGCATAACTGATTTTTAGAGCATTTTTTAAAGAGAGAAAAACTCAACTACTCCCTTGTAATTGGATCTATAGTTCTCATGATTTATCAAAGATTGAAGCTTTATTTTCCCTTCTAATTTCTTTGTTCTTCCTTGTCTTTCATTGTTGGCACTATCTCTTTCCCTTTCATTTTTTATTTGTTCTTGTTTTCATTGTAGTACTTAAATTTTGAATTTTTATAGTTAGTTTGTTCATAAAGGTTCTTCCTTTATGCTTAGTTGTTGTTGAATTTTAGTTTTATTGATTCTTAGTTCCTTTTAATTGAGAAGTTACTTGTCTTGGATAAAAATCTAATCTTTTTAATGTTTAACATTAAAGATCATATCTTTATTGATTTTTCTTGTGTTATCACTATGAATAGTGAGTAGTCTTCTTACTAGGACTCGATTAATCCTCGACATGAGTAATTAACCTAATAAATTCCGCTTTAATTGGTTGTTGGGGGATTTGGTTGGGGCTTACCTTGGGATTTTGATTGTTTAGTGTTTTATTTGGGTTTGTCGTTGACTCTTTACCCTTGACCGTCGACGGGAGACAATTAGGTTGAGAGTCGGTTGATGCGTGTATTTTATATAGACTTTCTAGTCCATTTATGCACGCATTTCTATGTCATTTAGGTGATATTATATCGCCATATGCCCTTATTTGGCTACTTTGTACTTTCATTACCATTTTGTAGGTAGAAGCTGTGTAGTAGCAGAAACCGAGCCAAAGCAGTCCATTTTGCATGCATTTAGGAGAATGGAAAGATCGGGACAGGAACTCTTGCATGGGGAAGCATGAAACCGTTCATAATCAAGGCCAAGTCATGACTCACACCACATACTATGCCAGAAGGCCTCGATCGAGGAGTTTACCATTCGATCGAGGTGAGTTGGAGCCAGAAGAACTCGATCGAGCTACATCTTTTGCTCGATCGAGTAGAAGCCGCTTACCAGTTGGTCGATCGAGTAGATCAAGTGCTCGATCGACTGATTTCCATAAATAAAAGCCTCGATCGAGTGGCTATTCCCCTCGATCGAGTAGATTCTATCACGGGCTTTAAGTCCATTAGGTTAATTAGGTTAAGAGTCGTGTTAGACACTATATATGACTATTATTTTACGTCATTATTTTTCAGCAACTATTATTCAGTTTTAATCATTCAGTAATTAGCATTAATCTTTCCATTAGTTTCTGAACTTGACCTTTGGTTTGCATTCGGGTTTATCGACGTGAGATTTGTTCTTTACGCCGGATTTGCTAAGATTGTAAACTTCTTCTTTTCTCTTTTACTCTTAATCTTTAGTCTTAATTACTGTTTCTCTTCCTAATTACTGCTGCGTTATTATCTATGCTTGTTGATTACGATTTTATTATGTCTTTCGTCGTATGTTCAATCGTCTTTGTTAGCATAGTTAATAGCATGAGTAGCTAATTCTCTTATATGTTGGGATGAGGGAAACTGTAGTGGAGGCATGTTAGGATAGATTAGTTTGGTTAGTCTTGAATATGAGAATCGATCTTTGCAATTTAATTGAGGTTTAGTCGAATGAGTATACGCAGGAGACTAGGCTAGATAGTTAACCCCGACCTGGATCGAGAGATTGGAAGGGAAGGCTTGCTTAGAATTGATAGGTGACTCCTAAGAGGACGAGAGTTAATTAGGAAAATCCCTAGGGTGGTTTAAGACCGAGAGGAGAAAACCATTGCCCTTCTTATTGATAGATTGACTTACTTAGTTGACCCGTAGATACCGATACTGCAGTAGACCGAATCCTAGCATATTTTCTCTTTATCTGATTTATTCGTGTTAATTTCTATCCTTATTTTCTCTTTCCCTTAACTTTATTTAGTTTAGTTAAATCAATTTCAAAACCCCCAGATTGTTACTGATAGATTTAAATTACAGTTAGTTAGTTTCCTCCCTGTGGAGATCGACCCTACTTCCGCTATCTTCTTAGTTAGTTGACTTAGGTTTTATTTTTGGTGTATAACGACCACATCAAATTTTGGCGCCGTTGCCGGGGAGGCAATTTAATTTTCTGTTTATTTATTTCTGTCTCGTCTTAAGGAATTTCTAATTCCTTAAGACTGTTCTTATCTTTCTCTTTATAGTTGTGTATGAGCAGGTCCCAAAGGCTCGAATTATTGGAAGCTGATCCGGAGCCTGAAAGAACCTTCCTACGCAGGAAAAGAGGGTTAGATAAGACTATTCAGGAGGAAGACTTGAGTACTTCTGAATCCGTCTTTGACAGTTTCATTTTCGAGGAAGATTTAACTGTTGAGACTACCATTCCAGCAAAGATGCCGAATATTGCTAGCCATTCTGAGCCTACAGCTGCATGTATACCTTAAGGATTCAAACTTACAACGGACGAAGATGGAACTACTTTCGATCTTCGTCTGTCTTATATCAAGCTTGTCCAGCAGGACAAGTATAGGGGTGTAGCTGGGGAGGATCCGAGGAGGCACATGGAGACCTTTGCTGACTAATGTTCTTCTATTCCGGTTTCCAAAGGGGTGACAGCTGACAAGATCAAGAAATTCTTGTTTCCTTTTTCCCTTACTGATAACGCTAAAGACTGGTTGAAGAATCTGAATCGAGAAGAGTTGGGTATTACCGACTGGACCACACTCGCACTGGCTTTCTATAAAAAGTATTTTCCACCGCAGAGGACGAATGCTATGAGGGGTCAGATTACCAATTTCAAGCAAACGACTCATGAAAATCTCTATGAGTCCTGGGATCGATTCAAGACGCTAGTGAGGTCTGTTCCTCACCATGGGTTCGAGCAGTGGTTTCTGTGTAACCAGTTTTACACTGGGTTATATGACGATCATCGAGCCATTCTAGATGCCGCGTCAAACGGGAGGTTCCAGAAGGAAATAGATGATGATAAGGGTTGGAAGCTGATTGAGGAAATGGCAACCCTTTGTGCTGAATATGGTAATCCGAGGAGTGGTACACGGACGATAGCTAGTATCGATTCTGAAGGTCTGGATGCAAAATTCGATAAACTAAATGCCAGACTTGATAAATGGGAGAAGAAAGCTGAAGATAACCAGCAGACGGTTCATTTGCTGCAGCAAGATGATATGATTACTTGCAAGAGGTGTGGCGAAACTGGTCACACGGCTATAGACTGTCTCGCTGACAGGGAACAAGTCTTTTCCTTTCAGCAGTACCGTCAAGGAGGTGGGTACTACAATCAAGGGAATACCCATCCCAATTTGAGATGGACAAGCCTGAACGTCTTAAATCCTACACCTCCACCACCACAGCCGACGTATCAACCGCCGCACAAGCAAGGATTTCAGAACATCCAGTCTTCGCAGCAAGCTAGTTCCTCATCTGTAGGAATTGCAGAAATCGGGGAGTTAAAGTCTATGATCCAAGTTTTAGCTATCCAAATGAGCAAAACTGATCAAGCAACAAATGCTACTATTAAGCTTTTGGAGTCGCAGATTGCTCAATTGGCAGGAGTTCGATCGACCAGGCAACCCGGGCAGTTACTGTCTCAAACTGACAGGAACAAGGAGACGCCGAATATGATTACTCTAAGAAGCGGTCTTGCTTATGACAGTCCGGGTACAGTTGCTGATATTTCTGGTGCGCATCCTGATGTCGCCAAGACTGTCGCTGGTAATGCAATCGATCGAGAGAATAATGCTAGTCGATCGAATGAAATGAAGGAGAAACTACTCGATCGAGAGATTTGTGTTACTCGATCGAGTGAATCAGAAAGCAATTTACTCGATCGAGAGGTTGTTGATGCTCGATCGAGTAACTTAGAAGAACAAGTGGTCGATCGAGAGAACCAAGCTGCTCGATCGAATAAGGTGACCGAGGAAACTGATCGATCGAGCAATTTAAGCTCGGATAATCTTCGATCGAGTGACTTAGATACTCGATCGATGGGTTCTCATGAGCGAGAAGCTCGTTCGAAGGGGTTAAGCAAGCGGATGATCAACAATGCAATTGTCAAGGATATGCAACGTGGTAATCCTGACATTCCAGTTCCGTTTCCTGGTCGATTGAAGAAAGCTAAGGTCGAAAAGGAATTTGTTCGGTTCGCTGACATTGTACACAACCTCAAGCTGAACGTTCCTTTCGCAGACCTTCTATTAAAGGTACCCTCTTACCTAAAATTTATGCATGAAATTCTTTTGCGTAAGAGGACCGTAGACACTGTAGAGACTGTAGCTTTAACCGAGGAATGCTCTGCGTTTCTCCAGAACAAATGCCCTCCTAAGCTGTCTGACCCAGGTAGTTTTTCTATACCATGTCATATAGGGACCTATCTCATAGACAACGCGTTATGCGACCTAGGAGCTAGTGTTAGCGTCTTACCTTTGTCTTTGGCCAAACGGTTAGGCTTTACGAAGCTTCAGTGTACAAACATGACGATGCAGATGGCAGATAGAACCTTGTCTCGACCCTTAGGAATCATAGAGGATGTTCCTGTGCAAATAGGAAAAGTCTTCATCCCGGTCGATTTCATAGTTTTAGATATACCTGAGGATTCTCACACTCCCATCATATTGGGAAGACCGTTCTTTCATACTGCGCAAGCGGTTATTGATGTTGGGTCACAGACTCTGACTTTTCAAATAGGGGGGAGCATTTAGTATTCACGCAGTCTCACGTTAGTAAGGGTCCTATGCTTGTGTCACCCTGCTACGCGCTTCCTTTATCTGATATCGCACCTGATTTATTCACGCATGACAAAGCTTCGGTTCCTATCGAACCTATAGCTCCTATCTGTGATGTCCCCATTGCTACCGTAACACCTCTGCCCCAGCTTGGGAGCGAATTGGAGGAGCATGCCATTGTGTGTTCCATTACAGGTAGCAAATCAGTAGCATTGGAGCTGGAAAAGGAAAAGCCACGTTCGCGTGACGCCGTCAAGAAGAAGAATTCCAAGAAGGACAAAGGAGCCCGCATGTACGCAAGTGATTCCGAGGTGGAGCTAGACTCCAAGAAACCATCGTACGTGTGGAGGAAGAAGACGGAACTTACCGTAGCTGAGGGTACTTCCGCGAGTCAAAGGCCACACGGTGGCCTTCTCATGAAACTATTTGGTTGGTAGCCGGGTTTGCAACCCCGTGCAATTTGTAAAAACAATTTATCGCGTTTCGTTAGACATTTAGACAATTAGACTACTACGTGATAATCCGTAGCTCAGATAGACAATTTATTTTTCCTGCTAGACTTTCTTTTTGGGTTTTTTTTTGGGTATTGTTTTGTATCATTTGGTAGGAAATAGAAGCGGCAATCAAACTGCTGAAAGTCGAAGGCTAAGCATGGAGGAGAGTCATTCGATCGAGTACATTGTGATTCAATCGAGTGACGGGGGCGAGAAAACAATACTCGATTGAGTATAATTCCATTCGATCGAGTGAAGTATGGATCATCAAAGAAGTCCACTCGATCGAGTAACTCAGACCTACTCGATCGAGCAGTCCAGCATGACAGAAACCGTCGATCGAGCTGTTTTACCTGGAAAAGTCGCTCGATCGAGTAGAATTTCTACTCGATCGACCCACAGTTTGATGCTGGTTTGGGGAAGCTCTGTTTTGTGAGTTGATTCTGTTCCTTTAGTTTTTTCCATTCTTTATATATTTCATTCCTTAGGAGCATGAATTAGGTTGTTTTTCCCTTTCCCTTTTATGCTTTTGTGCTTTAGCCAATGAGGACATTGTCTGTTTTGGTTTGGGGAAGTGTTTTACATCCTTTTGCGTCTGCATTTGCATTTGTATTGCATTCACGTTTCCAATTCATGTTAATTAGAAAAATTTGAAAAAATCAAAAATATCACGTTTATTTTTGCATATAGTTGAGTCGGATTGGAGTTCTGTTCATGATGAAATTGCACTACAAGTCTATTTTATGCTATTCTTTGCACCTTTCTTGATTTACGTAGTAAAATCGAAATTGTGAACTATGAATTTTGTCTTGGAATTTAATTTGATTATTAGACTTGACTCAACATTTTGGCAAACTACTTATATATTCTGAGATTTTAGAGCCTATAACTGGTGACATCTATGACCAGTTCATCTAGGAATGAGAGTACTTACTCCCCACACCGCGTGTCATTTGCTTGTATATGAATTTTGATTTCTTATTGCCTGCACGCATTGGGTTTGTGGTCGGTATTACGTGTTTTGAGAATATTTGCATCTCCCTTTTCCTCATTTTACCCCATTAACTCCACATAAAGCCATATCTGCATGTTGCCCTTAACTACATCCTAAATTAAGCCTACCTTTGCTGAGCTAGTTTGTAGTCGAGGTATATTCTACCGTTGTGTTAGTTTTTGGCTCGTTTCATTGATTGGAGTGGTATTTACGAGAAAAAGAAGAGAAGTAATAGTTGTGCCTCGATCGAGCAGTTTGTTTAGTTCGATCGAGCAGTTGTTGTGCTTTATTGCCTCGATCGAGTGACTTAATCCACTCGATCGAGTGGTTTCCCTCAGTCAGCCAAGAAAGAAAAAGAAAAGAAAAGAAAATGAAAAAATTGAAATATTATAATGAGAAAAAATAATTGGCTGAAGTTGTGTTGTTTACACCTCCTGTGCTTATCATTTGTCGAGGTGTCATATGGGATTTGTGTTGTATATGCCTATATATGTTAAGGCATCGAGCTTAATTTTGATGGTTGGAAGAAAGGAGCGAGTTCTAATGCGGTCTTGTTAGGAACTAGCTTGGCTATTTACCCTGACATTTCCAATAATTGTTTTGCCCCTTCTCACCAATTAGCCTCACATATCCATATTTTTGCAAATGTTCGTCACGTGATTGTTCTTGAATGGTGGTATGCGTGTGCACGGTGCTTGAATCATCTTTCATGTTAGTTAGCAATGCATGTTGTGTCGGTCGTAGTCTAGGTGAGTGACTATATTTTCTCTCTCTCTTTTACATATTTACTTACCATCTGCTTGTTGAGAGAAGAGTGACCCGTGAGAGTCCGAATTTGGGTGAGTCTTGCAAGGTCGAAAATCTAATTTATTTCCAAGATTGTATAAATTCGTTCACTTTTGTGTTGAGCTTTGTAGCGATTGAATGAGTGCATTGAACTGTTTAATATTGACTTGTTGCTAGCTCTGAGACTTGCTCCATTCCCCTAGGTTTATTTTGTTCCATATAGCTGCATTTAGGTTGCTTGAGGACAAGCAAAGGTTTGGTTTGGGGAAGTTTGATGTGTGTATTTTATATAGACTTTCTAGTCCATTTATGCACGCATTTCTATGTCATTTAGGTGATATTATATCGCCATATGCCCCTATTTGGCTACTTTGTACTTTCATTACCATTTTGTAGGTACAAGCTGTGTAGTAGCAGAAACCGAGCCAAAGCAGTCCATTTTGCATGCATTTAGAAGAATGGAAAGATCGGGACAGGAACTCTTGCATGGGGAAGCATGAAACCGTTCATAATCAAGGCCAAGTCATGACTCACACCACATACTATGCCATAAGGCCTCGATCGAGGAGTTTACCATTCGATCGAGGTGAGTTGGAGCCAGAAGAACTCGATCGAGCTACATCTTTTGCTCGATCGAGTAGAAGCCGCTTACCAGTTGGTCGATTGAGTAGATCAAGTGCTCGATCGACTGATTTCCATGAATAAAAGCCTCGATCGAGTGGCTATTCCCCTCGATCGAGTAGATTCTATCACGGGCTTTAAGTCCATTAGGTTAATTAGGTTAAGAGTCGTGTTAGACACTATATATGACTATTATTTTACGTCATTATTTTTCAGCAACTATTATTCAGTTTTAATCATTCAGTAATTAGCATTAATCTTTCCATTAGTTTCTGAACTTGACCTTTGGTTTGCATTCGGGTTTATCGACGTGGGATTTGTTCTTTACGTCGGATTTGCTAAGATTGTGAACTTCTTCTTTTCTCTTTTACTCTTAATCTTTAGTCTTAATTACTGTTTCTCTTCCTAATTACTACTGCGTTATTATCTATGCTTGTTGATTACGATTTTATTATGTCTTCCGTCCTATGTTCAATCGTCTTTGTTAGCATAGTTAATAGCATGAGTAGCTAATTCTCTTATATGTTGGGATGAGGGAAACTGTAGTGGAGGCATGTTAGGATAGATTAGTTTGGTTAGTCTTGAATATGAGAATCGATCTTTGCAATTTAATTGAGGTTTAGTCGAATGAGTATACGCAGGAGACTAGGCTAGATAGTTAACCCCGACCTGGATCGAGAGATTGGAAGGGAAGGCTTGCTTAGAATTGATAGGTGACTCCTAAGAGGACGAGAGTTAATTAGGAAAATCCCTAGGGTGGTTTGAGACCTAGAGGAGAAAACCATTGCCCTTCTTATTGATAGATTGACTGACTTAGTTGACCCGTAGATGTCGATACTGCAGTAGACCGAATCCTAGCATATTTTCTCTTTATCTGATTTATTCGTGTTAATTTCTATCCTTATTTTCTCTTTCCCTTAACTTTATTTAGTTTAGTTAAATCAATTTCAAAACCCCCAGATTGTTACTGATAGATTTAAATTACAGTTAGTTAGTTTCCTCCCTGTGGAGATCGACCCTACTTCCGCTATCTTCTTAGTTAGTTGACTTAGGTTTTATTTTTGGTGTATAACGACCACATCATCGGTCTCTCCCCATTTAGACTAGTAGTTGATTTGGGTTGAACCCGGGAGGGGGAACTTGAAGGGGACACCTTTGGTAGTCGATTTGAATATAACCTTTGAGAAAAGGGGTTGGAGGACCGGGATTTATCGCGTACTTATTAACCTTGACTAATACTTGAATATCTTGGGGATGTCGCACTTCTCGGGTGCTAGAGTGTTGTGTAAGGGAGTCCGACTTATGAACCCGGGAGAGAGATAGGTCGGTGTTACTAGTGTCCAAGTGTGAACCCGGGAGGGAGACACTTGGCGAATTAGAGGCGTTTCCTCCTAACACATCTTCCTTACCATCCAATCCACGGGGTTTGATAGTAGTTGCAAATGTCGGTGGAAAAGTCGAGTCCTAGGCATTGAATCATTTGATTTAGACCTTATCTTATTAACTCGTTATAGTTTCTTTGGTTCTAGCATTAGTTTAATTTTATTTATTTGCTTTTTAGTTTAAATTGATACTCCACCTTTCAAATTTATTTCGACTTAGCTAAACGTAATAATCCAAACGGTTAGTAGTCACTATTGCTCCTTGTGGTTCGACCCTTGTCTAAATGCGACGTCCTTCGTTCACTTGCGAGGTAAATAAAACTACCATCAAGTTTTTGGCGCCGTAGCCGGGGAGCATTGGCTTGATATTAATTCTTTAGTTCAAGTTTAGACTAAGTCTTTTGTTACTAATCTTCTCTTTAAGTGTGTAGGCATCTTGCATGAGTAGGCGATCTCAACGAGGGGAACCTTTACACCATATAGACCCCGAAATTGAAGCCACCTGATAAGTGAATATTTGTATGGTTTTAACCCCCAATTTAGCTCGGTTTTGTATGTCATTTGTGCTTTGTTAAGCCACTTTATGAGCTAATATCGTCTTCTAGGCGAATTCCTATGTTCTAACCTGTTTTGTAGGGAAAGTGACGTTTCTACGCCCTTTTTCTATATTTCCGAGCATTTGCCTAGAATCCGACGATTTGAAGATGCAAGCTTGACCAAGTGAAAGGAATTTCAAGAAGGTTCACTAATTCAAAAGAGAGAAGAAGCAAGGACGGTTTCGTAGTTGTCAGAAGATCAATCAATTAGGCGAAAGAAATCATCGCTTTACATCAAACCCTATCAACAAACCCGACTCAAGAGGTCAAGGGGGATGTTGGAAGTCAAGTCAAAGCAAAGGAAGATGAAACGTTAGTCAAATGCTTCCAGAAGACCACATACCCGATCGGGTAAGTGTGTACCCGATCGGGTAAGTGTGCTGATCCGAGCATGACGGCTACAACTTCCTATTTTTGACCTATGTGTTTAATGCCCGACCTCTTCTCCTCGAAACCCTAATGCTATAAATAGATGCTCTAGCCCCTCATATCAAATCATCTCATCTCATACAATCTCATCTCACACAACATCTTTTCTCTTCTTTCTTTAGTTTAGTTCTTCTTCTTTCTTAGTTTAGTTTAGTTTTAGTTTTCTCTAGTTTAGTTTAGTCTAGTTCTAAGTTTTCTTCAATTGTAGTTGTTCTAGTTGTAATTGGAACTCAAGTTTTCGGGTTTGTATTTCCTATTCAAGTTCTTATTCCATTTCAATCTTTGCTCATCCTTTTCGGTAATCTTTATTCTCGTCTTTACATTATAGTTTCATTTTCTTTTAGTATTTCCTTTATCATGTTTATCATTCTTAGTTTTATAATCTTAGTTTCCTTTTCATTGTTAATCATGCATAAGTAGTCACCCTTCTAGGGTGTAGGATAGCCATGTTAGATTAATTAAAAGATGATAATTGGATAAAAGAAATTGTGCCTTTAAAACGTTGTGTCTATGCATGTTTGGATTGTAACGATAGTTATCGATTTTTGGCCAAAATCATTTGACTAGTATGGAATTCTTTTCCAAGGTAGACATACGAGAATTGAATAGACAAAGCATGACATGGTAGATTAAGACCTAGTAAATCGCCTAAAAAGCCTGCTAGACCGTCTGATCTATGATTGTAATGAACACGTCATTCTTACGAACTCACAATGAATTATTTGCATATCCTAAATCCAATTTCATCAATATGTCAATCTACATGTGTGAACCTATTTCCCTAGATTGTTTTCTATATCGAGTCATTAATTATTGTTTTAGTTTTCTGGCATTAGTAATAACCATTGTGACAATCATACAAGTTAAAATTCTAATCATATCTTTTCACGAGTATCTCCCGTCTCCCCGAGATCGACCCCTTACTTTCCTAACTGCATTTATTTGTTGTTAGCCTAGTCTGGGTTAATTATTTTTGTTTCGGGACCGCGACAGAACCGATCAAATTTTGGCGCCGTTGCCGGGGAGCACGGTTTTGTTTATTTGTGATTAGTAGAGGTTTACCTTGTCTTTTTCTTTTCTTCTTTTCTTTTTTGTCGAGGAACACTTGTTCCTTGAGATTTTTCTCACCTTTTCGTTGTAGTATAGTGACTCTTTTCAGGTAATAGGAATATTTTCTTTCAAAGGGTTTGCTTTATTTTCTCTCAAAGACTATCTATTTCCAACCACCACAATGTGAGAATGAGCCTTTCCATGAATACCTCGACCGATTTTATAGCTATTGTAGACATATTATCTCTCTTGGGTATACCCTTGATGAGACCTATATGAGGAATGTCGTGATTCATGGAATGCTCATTAAGTGTCGTAGCCTGGCTATGCAATTGAGTGCTGGAAGTTTTTATCAGAAGAGAGGAAAGGAACTTTGGATTTTCTTGGACTTTATGGCATCCAAATCTTTGGATGAAACGCACCGGCGGTTGAGAATCCAAGAGCAAATCAATGAAATCAGGGCTCAACTTCAAATACTCAAAGGGCAAAAGGAAGAACCCACGTTTAAAATTTGTAAGCCAATCAATTTTCCTTATGCTTTTTCAGCCCCCCCATGTGAGTCTATTTTCTCCTGTGCTTTTTCATGTCCCCCATGTGAGTCTAATTCTCCCCAATCATATGAATTAATAGATGACGATGATGATGGTCCAACCTTTTCTATTGAAAGTCACTCTAGTGTCGTTCCATTTGACAATTTTGAGACCCCCATTATTGATATTGACCATATGGTAGTCGAGACTTTAGACAAGGATGTTGTTAAGCCCATTTGTGACTCCAATGGAGAGTCGTCGATCGAGTCATCAGATTTCTTTGAAAATCCCTTCGCTAAGGATATTCCAGATTTATTTGAAAATGATACTGGGTTTTGTGAACCTAGCCTTGAAATTAAGTGGGATCAACCACCCATTTTTGATTCCCAATCCTTTGATTCACCCTACCCCCAATTAGAGTCCACTAATGATATTTTGGGAACTAATTGTTTGTTCCATGATCTTAAACATTTCACTCCATCTCTCACTGACGAGTGGAGCAGTTCAGTGGTCATCTATGAAGTTTGTCATGCGCACAATGATAAGATATATCAATTCTTACCTTCAATATTTCATGCCTATATCTTGTCAATTGCTTACATATGTTTTTGTATAGCCCATGCGCAGGTATATGATCGACTTCTAAGGGCATTGACATGCTTTTTAAGGCACAAAGAATGATTTTCATTAATAAAGAGTCTAGCAAGACATTTAAATAAAGCTTCGCGGGAGGCAACCCGTGTTTTCCCTTTCTTTCTGCATTTTATTTTTATTTTTCCCTTTTTCGTTGTTTTGTTTGATTTACCTTGCAGATGAGAGAGTTTTTGAAGAATCTATGAAGACCTTCCTTGTCAAGACCAAAAGACTAGCTTGAGGGAGTCCGCGCTGACTAGTAAGCTTCACTCTTCTTTCATTATTTTTCCTTTTCCCCATTAAGCATCTCATGTTTAATCTTCGTGCTCACATTGAGGACAATGTGATGTTTAGCTTAGGGGAGGGATTGCATTTTCCCATTTTGCATTTTAGTTTATCATTTTTCAAATTTTGAATAAAAGAAAAAGAAGATTTTTGAGAAAATTTAAAAATTTCTGAACATAATTGAATGCTTTTCGTGCTTTGCTTGTTTGTTTAATATACTATCATGTTACATTTCCCAAACTTAGAGCTTTCAAAAGATAATGGTTCAATATTTATTGAATTGTGCATACATGGGGAAGTCTTGTACACAGTAGGCATGGAATGAATCTATAGATGAGTACGCTTAATCTTGACATTTGGCAAGTTACATATATTGTAAGGTGGAACCTCCTTAGGCCGGTACATCTATACCCAGTCTCATTTAGGCGTGTGTAGTTCTCCTTGTGATGTATGTCATGTCAAAACGCATAAGTATGGTTATCATTTCATTTCTATAAGCATTGCATTCATGATTCACTAAGATTTGAAGCCTTTTTCACTTTGAATTACACCTCAAAATTAACCCCTTCATACAAATGGTTCACAAAATAATAGCTACATACAAAAACTGCCTACCTTTTGAGCTAGTAGCAAGACTATGCTGTATGGGTGCTCTTTTGAGAAGATTTTGTTCCTTAATGACAAAGTGAATTTGGAGAAAGAAAAATATTCAAGAAGTGATGTTCAAAAGAAAAGAAAAGAAAAGAAAGAAATAGAAAAAATGAAAAAATTGAAAAATTGAAAAAGAAAAGAAAAAGAAATAAAAAAAATTAGAAGAAGTTGCGAGTATCTCCTCAAAATGTCAAGTCAATATTCAGAAGGACTTTACCCTTGTGTTTCGTGTGTAATAAGCCACTTGTTCAGTCTGGCTTCGTTTATTCGTTTTGTGGGAATTAACCGAAAGTTTGGATTGAGTATCCATTTATCATTGGTCATTTGCTAGCTCATTCTAACCTTCACATGACCATAACTGTTTGTCCACCTTTCACCCATTTCCCAAAGCCTTCTTCATCTTTTTCCGGCTTCTTTTCTATGTGCATTATGATCTTTGACTTGTGTTTTGAATTGTTTACCATATTAGACTGCGGACACATTTTCATAAGTCGTAGTGATAAGTGAATATTTGTATGATTTTAACCCCCAGTTTAGCTCGGTTTTGTATGTCATTTGTGCTTTGTTAAGCCATTTTATGAGCTAATATCGTCTTCTAGGCGAGTTCCTGTGTTCTAACTTGTTTTGTAGGGAAAGTGACGTTTCTACGCTCTTTTTCTATATTTCCGAGCATTTGCCTATAACCCGACGAATTGAAGAAGAAAGCTTGACCATGTGTAAGCCATTTCAAGAAGGTTCACTAACTTAAGGGAGAGAAGAAGCAAAGACGGATTCGTAGTTGTCGGAAGACCAATCAATTAGACGGGAGAATTCATCGCTTTACATCATATCCAAGCAACAAACCCGATTGTAGAGTCAAGGGGGATGTTGTAAGTCAAGTCAAAGCGAAGGAAGTTGAAGCATTAGTCAAGAGCTTCCAGAAGACGACTTACCCGATCGGGTAAGTATGTACCCGATCGGGGATGTGTGCTGCTCAATGCATTGCGGCTCCTTCTTCCTAAATTTGCCCTATGTATTTAATGCCCGACCTCTTCTCCACGAAATCCTAATACTATAAATAGATGTGCCAAGCCCCTCATATCATCATCCATCATACACTATCTTACACAATCTAATCCTATATTTCATACAATCTTCTTATTAGTTTTCTCTTTAGTTTTAGTCTTTCTAGTTTAGTTTATCTTCTTCTTTTGTCTTTTATTTCTAGTTTATTTTTGTCCATTTCATATCAAAACATTAGTGTAGTTCAATAAGAATTTTAATCTTTGTATCTACTTTGTTGGGTTCAAGAGTTGTAATTCAAAGTACGGTATTTCTATGCGAGGGATTTCTATTATTGTTATCACTTTCATCGTTGATCATCACCTAGGTATTTCTAATTTATCCTTTGCTTATTGTTCTTTATTGTTTTCCATTTGATTGTTATTTTCTATTCATATCAATTAGATTCATTTTCATGTTGTTATAATCATAGTTTCATTTCTTAGATTGTCATATAGCGTCGTTATTATCGCCACATAGAGAGTCTAAATTATTGTCAAAATCAACTAAATATGCTTACCTTAACTTTCATTGTTATTCTCAACATAATCATGAGTGAGTAGTCACCTTTCTAGGGTGTAGGGTAGCCATGTTAGATTGATTAAAATATGATAATTGGATAAAGGAAATTGTGTTTTTAAAACATTGTGTCTATGCATGTTTGGACTTTAACAATAGTTGACGATTCTTGATCACAATCTTTGACTAGTGTGGAATTCTTTTCCAAGGTAGATATACAGGAATTGAATAGACAAAGCGTGACATAGTGGATTAAGACCTAGTAAATCGCACTAAAAGCTTGCTAGACCATCTGATCTATGATTGTAATGAACACACCATTCTTACGAACGCTCAATGAATTGCTTGCATATCCTAAATCCAATTTCATTAATATGTCAATCTACATGTCTGAACCTACTTCCCTAGATGCTTCTTATTATTGTTAATTTATTATTTGCTTTATCGTTTTCATTTCAGTTTGTTTTGTTTTTATTTATGTTCTTTATTAGTTTAGACATCACAAAATCCAAAACCCAGAAAATCATTAGATAAAACTCAATTGTGAGACGATTCACAATCCATAGGAAGCACCATCTACCTGAGGATCGACCCCTACTTCCCTAATTACATTAATTTGTTATTCGCCTAGTCTGGGTAATTTATCTTTGTATTGGGCTTGCGACAGGCCCGATCAAATTTTGGCGCCGTTGCCGGGGAGCACGGTTTAGTTTTCCTTTTATTGTGATTTTTAAATCACGATTAGTTTTATCTAGTCTTTAGGAACTCAAATTCCTTTAGACCTCTCTTGATTTTTCATCTTAGCTTTTCTATCTTATGCCCAAATCTTCTAGACTAGGGACCCCTATTCCTTTGGACCCCGAACTAGAAAGAACTATGCGTAGGAAATTAAAGTTATTCAACGAAATTTCAAAAGCTTCTGATATTTCAAGTTTAGATCGTATTCGTGAGAAATACTCGGATATTTTACCTAATCTTGAAGGAGAAGAAGATCCATTCTCATCTCCATTTCCAGAAATCAATCAACTTTCAACCAACATTCCATCTTCATCTTCACAAACAAAAATGGTTCGACTTTCCGACCATTCTAAACCCACTGCATATACACTTCCAAAGGGTATCGCTACACCTCAAATTACAGCCCAAAACTTCGAAATCAAACCTGCCTTCATCAATCTCATAGAGAGAAATCAATTTGGTGGCAATGCACGGAAGATCCTAACCTTCATATCCAAAACTTCTTTGACTATTGCTCCACGATTAGACAAACTGGAGTATCCCAGGAACAAATTAGGGAAATGCTCTTTCCTTTCTCTTTAAGAGGAAACGCAAAACTCTGGATCAATAGTCTTGACCGAGTTGCCCTAGGAATAGTTGATTGGGATGGTTTAGCTCTTGCTTTTTATCAAAAGTACTTCCCACCAGAACGAACCGCACTCTTACGAAGTCAAATTACTGGATACCGTCAGAGAGGCGACGAAAGCCTTTATGAGGCATGGGAAAGGTACAAAGAATTACAAAGAGAATGCCCTCATCATGGCCTTGATTCATGGTTCCGGGCTATCACATTCTACAACGGTTGTTGTGGCGAATCGCGTCGTATCGTCGACTCCGCTAACAATGGTCGTTTCGATCAAATCGATGTAGAGATAACTAGTGCGACTATCGAGTCAATGGCAATCCACGATTCTCAGTATAGCAACTCGCGTGCTATACCGCTCAAAGCCAAGCAGGATGATTCGAGTAAAGTAGCACTCTTGGAAGCCCAATTAGCCCTTCTGCAGCAACAAGTAGGAAGCTCTTCCCAATCCAAGGAGCATATCAACGTCACTAACCATGTAGTGGTATGTGAGACATGTGGGATTGGAGGGCATAGTTTTCAAGAATGTAGAATTTCAATAGAGCAAGTCAATGCCTATCAAGGATATAGACAAGGCAACGCTTTCTCAAACTTCTATAACGAAAACACAAAAAATCACCCATTTTTGTCCTACAAAAGTACCAACGTTCAAAATCCACACCAACAAATCCAACAACCATTCATACCACACCAACAAAAGCCTTACAATCCACCTGGTTTTCAAACCAGAGACCTTCATTTCAACCTAACTTCAACCAATCTTATCAAAATCAACCTCAACATCAACCACCTCAAATTCAAGGCCAACCAAATGACTCAAGTTTGAGCAAAATTGAATCCATGCTTCTACAAGTTGTTCAAAAACAGGATTCAATGTTTGCTCAATTTCAAAAGAGTGATCAAGCTAAAGATGCTCCCATCAAGATGCTTGAAACTCAAATGGCCCAATTGGCTACCTCTATTACCCAAAGAAAACAAGGCCAACTCCCACCTAATGGTGAACAACCGAGGGACACCGCAAATGCTATCACCCTTAGGAGTGGTACCACTTATACGGAACCTCAGCAACCCAAAGAACCAACAGTTGAGCCTTCACCAGTAGAAAGCCAAAAAGCAACCCAACCATCCACCGCTAAGGAAGCGGAAGACAAATCTGAAAAGAAGGATGAACTTGAAAAGGAACCCATCAAAATTCAAGTTCCATTTCCCCAACGTTTGAGGAGAAATCATAAGGAAACCCAGTTCGGTAAATTCATGGAAGTTGTCAAAAACCTCCAAGTAACGGTTCCCTTCACTGAATTAATCACTCAAATTCCTTCTTACACGAAATTTATGAAGGATATTTTAACAAAGAAGAGGACTCTAGATGATGTTGAAATCATCGCATTCACCGCTGAATGCAGTGCGTTATTGCAAAATAAGTCCCCTCCTAAGTTAAAGCATCCTGGTAGTTTTTCTATACCTTGCACTATAGGCACCTACACGATTGATAAAGCTTTATGCGATCTAGGTGCTAGTGTGAGCGTTATGCCCTATTCCATTTGCGAAAAATTGAATATGGGAATTCTAAAATGCACAAGTATCACCCTGCAAATGGCAGATCGTTCTCTAAAACAACCTATGGGAGTTTTAGAAGATGTACCTGTTAGAGTAGGGAAGTTTTTCATTCCAGTCGATTTTATAGTGTTGGATATGGCTGAAGATTCGCAAATCCCTATCATTCTAGGAAGGCCATTTCTACACACTGCGGGAGCAGTAATCGATGTCAAGAATGGAAAATTGACATTAGAAGTAGGTGATGATAAAGTCACCTACAACTTAAACAGTGCAATGAAGAGCCCTATGCTTGAAGAGCCTTGCTGTTTTCTTGATATTGTCGACTCAATCGTTGATGAATCTCTGTACCCATCAATAATTGAGGATCCTTTAGAAGCAATTTTATTGTTAGAGGATATCTCTGAGAATGACAATTTTGAGATCAGTGAGCTGGAAAGGGACTTGACTGGTAAAGAGATACCGTCTCAAGAAGTTGAGGAGTTCATAAGCTTAATTGATGCTCCTGCCAAGGCAGGAGTACATAAACCTGAACTTAAACCTCTTCCCTCAAATCTAAAATATGCTTTTTTAGATGAGTCTGAATATTGCCCGGTCATAGTAAGTGCTCTCCTAGATGAAAATCAATTAGACTTACTATTGACTGTTTTGAGGAAACATAAAAAGGCAATAGGCTATAAACTTGAAGACCTCACAGGCATAAGCCCCGACTTTTGCATGCATAGATTCAACTTAGAAGAAGGCCAAAGACCTTGTGTTCAAGGTCAACGCCGTCTTAATCCCAACATGCAAGAAGTAGTTAAAACTGAAGTTCTGAAATTGCTAGATGCTGGCATAATCTATGCAATTTCTGACTCAAAATGGTTTAGCCCTGTCCAAGTTGTTCCCAAGAAAGGAGGAACAACAGTAGTCAAGAATGAGAAGAATGAGCTCATCCCCACAAGGATTGTGACGGGATGGCGTATGTGCATTGACTACAGGAAGTTGAATCAATCAACTAGAAAAGATCACTATCCTCTGCCCTTCATTGATCAAATGCTAGAGAGGTTAGCTTGCCACAAATATTTCTGTTATCTAGATGGTTACTCAGAATTTTTCCAAATTCCTATCCACCCTGAGGACCAAGAGAAAACCACCTTCACCTGTCCCTATGGCACTTTTGCTTATCGCCGAATGCCATTTGGCTTGTGTAATGCACCCGCAACTTTCCAGCGTTGCATGACTAGTATTTTTTCCGATTTTGTTGAGACTATCATGGAAGTATTTATGGACGACTTTAGCGTCTATGCCATTTCCTTCGATAATTGTTTGACAAATCTGTCGAAAGTGCTAAAACGCTATGAAGAAGTCGACCTTGTTCTCAACTGGGAAAAGTGTCACTTCATGGTGAACGAAGGTGTAGTTTTAGGACACATCATTTCTGAGAGAGGTATTGAAGTGGATCGAGCTAAGATCCAAGTTATTGAGCAACTGCCACCACCTACTAATGTAAAAGGAATCAGGAGTTTCCTTGGCCACGCCGGTTTCTACCGACGGTTTATTAAAGATTTTTCTAAAATAGCCAAGCCCCTGACTGAGCTCCTTTTTAAGGATGCGCCTTTTAATTTCACGAAGGAATGCCTTGAGGCATTCAACAAAATCAAACGCGCTCTAATCACCGCACCTATAATCCAGTCACCTGATTGGAATCTTCCTTTCGAGCTTATGTGCGATGCGAGTGATTACGCCGTTGGAGTTGTTTTGGGGCAAAGAAAGGAAAAGTTCCTTCATGCTATTTACTATGCTAGTAAAACGTTAGATCCTGCCCAAATCAACTATGCCACTACTGAAAAAGAACTTCTTGGCATTGTCTATGCCTTAGACAAATTCCGTTCTTACCTTATAGGATCGAAAGTCATTGTTTACACTGATCACGCTGCTTTGAAATATCTGCTTTCAAAGAAAGAGGCAAAACCTCGACTTATCCGATGGATCTTACTCCTTCAAGAGTTTGATCTAGAGATCCGGGATAAGAAAGGAGCAGAAAATGTAGTCGCTAACCATCTTTCAAGGATAAGAGTAACTGAAATAGGATTGCCAACACCAATTAATGATACGTTTGCTGATGATTCATTAATGGCAATTACTGACTCTTCTCCATGGTATGCTGATATGGCCAATTTTCTTGTCAGTCGACAGCTACCTTCTGACCTTTCTTATAATCAAAGGAAACGATTTTTGCATGATACAAAATTCTTCGTTTGGGATGACCCTTATCTTTTCAAGCAGTGTTCTGATGGTCTTTACAGACGATGTATCCCCCAGTGGGAAGTTAAAGGAGTTTTAGAAGGATGTCACTCATCTGCTTATGGTGGTCATCATGGTCCGTCCAAGACCGTAGCCAAAGTCTTACAATCCGGGTTTTTCTGGCCCTCGATGTTTAAAGATTCAAAGGACTTTGTTATGGCTTGTGACGCTTGTCAACGAATGGGTCAGATATCCAAGAGACATGAGATGCCTCAAAACGGCATATTAGAAGTTGAGGTATTCGATGTCTGGGGTATTGACTATCAAGGACCATTCCCTTCTTCTAACGGAAACGTTATATTCTAGTCGCTGTTGACTATGTTTCCAAGTGGGTAGAAGCAATTGCCACTCCCACTAATGATGCTAGATTTGTGATATGACTATTTAAGAAGATCATCTTTCCACGTTTTGGTGTACCCAGAGCCGTGATTAGTGATCGAGGAACTCATTTTGGAGAGAAGCAGTTAGACACTTTGCTTGCCAAATATGGTGTGTATCACAGACGAGGATTAGCCTACCATCCTCAGACCAGCGGTCAAGATGAAGTCTCAAATAGAGAGTTGAAAACAATTCTTCAGAAAGTAGTCTCAAGATCTAGAACTGATTGGAGTAATAAGCTCGATGACACCTTGTGGGCTTATCGCACAGCTTTCAAAACCCCGATTGGAACATCTCCTTATTGATTGGTTTATGGAAAGGCCTGTCATCTTCCTGTCGAGTTAGAATATAAAGCTTACTGGGCTATCAAAGAACTTAACCTAGACACTAAGCTTAGCGCTGATAGAAGACTTTTGCAACTCAATGAACTAGAAGAATTTCGTTTGCAAGCTTATGAGAATTCTAGGATTTACAAAGAGAAAACGAAGCGTTGGCACGACAAGAGGATAATTAAGAAAGAATTTAATGTCGGTGACCAAGTACTTCTTTTCAACTCCCGTCTGAAAATCTTTCCGGGAAAACTTCGATCCCGATGGTCTGGACCATTCACTGTCACATATGTGAGCAAGTACGGCTATGTGGAACTCATGACTAGCAATGGTGAGAAATTCAAAGTTAATGGACACAGACTGAAACTCTACTATAGCAATTCTATCATCGGATGTTTAGATATTGTCTATACGGAGCGTCCATTACAGACCCAATGATTTTATAGAAAAATTCGTCGAGCAAGACGTTAAACAAGCGCTTCTCGGGAGGCAACCCGTGTTTTCCCTTTTTGCATTTTTATTTTTCCCTTTTACGTTGTTTTGTTAGATTTCTTTTGCAGATGAAAGAGTTTTTGAAGAATCTCTGAAGACCTTCCTTGTCGAGTCCAAAAGGCTAGCCTGGGGGAATCCGCGCTGACTAGTAAGCTTCATTCTTCTTTCATTTTTCCTTTCTTCCCATTAAGCATCTTATTGCATATTTGGTTTTTGTGCTCACATTGAGGACAATGCGATGTTTACCTTGGGGGAGGGATTGCATTTTCTCATTTTTGCATTTTAGTTATATTTTTCAAATTTTGAAAAAGAAAGAGAAGATTTTAGAGAGAAGATTTTTAAATTTTGAACACAATTAAATGCTTTTCATGCTTTGCTTGCTTGTTTGCTATGCTATCATGTTACATTTCCCAAACTTAGAGCTTTCAAAAGATAATGATTCAATATTTATTGAATTTTGCATACATGGGAAAGTCTTGTACACAGTAGGCATGGAATGAATCTATAGATGAGTACGCTTGATCTTGACATTTGGCAAACTACATATATTGTAAGGTAGAACCTCCTTAGACTGGTACATCCATATCCAGTCTCATTTAGGTGTGTGTAGTTCTCCTTGTGATGTGTGTCATGTCAAAACGCACAAGTATGGTTCTCATTTCATTTCTATAAGCATTGCATTCATGATTCACTAAGATTTGAAGCCTTTTTCACTTTAATTTACCCCTCAAAATTAGCCCCTTCATACAATTGATTCACAAAATAATAGCTACAAACAAAAACTGCCTACCTTTTGAGCTAGTAGCTAGAATATGGTGTATGGGTGCTCTTTCGAGAAGATTTGTTCTTATCTGTCAAAGTGAATTTGGAAGAACGAAAAAGTTCAAGAAGTGAAGTTGTGTTCAGAAAAAGAAAAGAGAAAAAAAAAAGAAGAAAAATAGAAAAATCAAAGAAAAAAAAGAAAAAGAAATAAGAAAAGAAGTTATGAGTATCTCCTAAGAAATGTCAAATGATTAGAAGGAGTTTACCCTTGTGTTTCGTGTGTAATAAGCCAATCTGTTCACTCTGGCTTCGCTAATTGTCTTGTGGGAATTAACCGGAAGTTTGGATTGAGTATCCATTTATCATTGGTCAGTTGCTAGCTCATTCTAATCTTCACATGACCATAACTATTTGTCCACCTTTCACCCATTTCCCAAAGCCTTCTTCTCATTTTTCGGCTTCTTTTCTATGTGCATTGTGATCTTTGACTTGTGTTTTGAATTGTTTACCATATTAGACTGCGGACACATTTTCATGAGTCGTAGATAGGTGAGTGTCTCAAAACATTTACACAAAAAGAAATCACCTTTTACATACAATGAGTGTTCGAGTGTACCGTGAGAGTCCATTTGTCAAAAGATCATGCAAGAGCCGAAATTCTGTAGTGAAATCCTTTGCGCTACGCCGTTATGTAAATCTCAGCCATTTTTATGTATCATTCTTGCCCACGTTGCTTTTGGGTTATGATTCATTATGTTTTCAAAGCTTTATGTTGAGATTTGTTTCTTGATGGTATAGTAGCCAATGCTTGCAACCTTGTCCTGGTATTGTTTGTTATGTTTACTTGAGGACAAGCAAAGGTTTAGCTTGGGGGAGTTTGATAAGTGAATACTTGTATGATTTTAACCCCCAGTTTAGCTCGGTTTTGTACGTCATTTGTGCTTTGTTAAGCCATTTTATGAGCTAATATCGTCTTCTAGGCGAATTCCTGTGTTCTATCTTGTTTTGTAGGGAAAGTGACGTTTCTACGCCCTTTTTCTATATTTCCGAGCATTTGCCTAGAACCCGACGAATTGAAAAAGAAAGCTTGACCATGTGTAAGGCATTTCAAGATGGTTCACTAACTTAAGGGAGAGAAGAAGCAAAGACGGTTTCGTAGTTGTCGGAAGACCAATCAATTAGACGGGAGAATTCATCGCTTTACATCATATCCAAGCAACAAACCCGATTGTAGAGTCAAGGGGGATGTTGTAAGTCAAGTCAAAGCGAAGGAAGTTGAAGCGTTAGTCAAGAGCTTCCAGAAGACGACTTACCCGATCGGGTAAGTATGTACCCGATCGGGGATGTGTGATGCTCAATGCATTGCGGCTCCTTCTTCCTAAATTTGCCCTATGTATTTAATGCCCGACCTCTTCTCCACGAAACCCTAATACTATAAATAGATGTGCCAAGCCCCTCATATCATCATCCATCATACACTATCTTACACAATCTAATCCTATATTTCATACAATCTTCTTATTAGTTTTCTCTTTAGTTTTAGTCTTTCTAGTTTAGTTTATCTTCTTCTTTTGTCTTTTATTTCTAGTTTATTTCTGTCCATTTCATATCAAAACATTAGTGTAGTTCAATAAGAAATTCAATCTTTGTATCTACTTTGTTGGGTTCAAGAGTTGTAGTTCAAAGTACGGTATTTCTATGCGAGGGATTTCTATTATTGTTATCACTTTCATCGTTGATCATCACCTAGGTATTTCTAATTTATCCTTTGCTTATTGTTCTTTATTGTTTTCCATTTGATTGTTATTTTCTATTCATATCCATTAGATTCATTTTGATGTTGTTATAATCATAGTTTCATTTCTTAGATTGTCATATAGCGTCGTTATTATCGCCACATAGAGAGTCTAAATTATTGTCAAAATCAACTAAATATGCTTACCTTAACTTTCATTGTTAATATAACCATAATCATGAGTGAGTAGTCACCTTTGTAGGGTGCAGGGTAGCCATGTTAGATTGATTAAAATATGATAATTGGATAAAGGAAATTGTGCTTTTAAAACATTGTGTCTATGCATGTTTGGACTTTAACAATAGTTGACGATTCTTGATCACAATCTTTGACTAGTGTGGAATTCTTTTCCAAGGTAGATATACCTGAATTGAATAGACAAAGCGTGACATAGTGGATTAAGACCTAGTAAATCGCACTAAAAGCCTGCTAGACCATCTGATCTATGATTGTAATGAACACACCATTCTTACGAACGCTCAATGAATTGCTTGCATATCCTAAATCCAATTTCATTAATATGTCAATCTACATGTGTGAACCTACTTCCCTAGATGCTTCTCATTATTGTTAATTTATTATCTGCTTTATCGTTTCCATTTCAGTTTGTTTTGTTTTTATTTATGTTCTTTATTAGTTTAGACATCACAAAATCCAAAACCCAGAAAATCATTAGATAAAACTCAATTGTGAGACGATTCACAATCCATAGGAAGCACCATCTCCCTGAGGATCGACCCCTACTTCCCTAATTACAATAATTTGTTATTAGCCTAGTCTGGGTAATTTATCTTTGTATTGGGCTTGCGACAGGCCCGATCACGTAGATAGGTGAGTGTCTCAAACATTTACACATAAAGAAATCACCTTTTACATACATGAGTGTTCGAGTGTGCCGTGAGAGTCCATTTGTCAAAAGATCATGCAAGAGCCGAAAATTCTATAGTGAAATTCTTTGTGCTACGCCGTTATGTAATCTTAGCCATGTTTATGTATCATTCTTGCCCACGTTGTTTTTGGGTTATGATTCATTATGTTTCCAAAGCTTTATGTTGAGATTTGTTTCTTGATGGTGTAGTAGCCAACGCTTGCAACCTTGTCCTGTTATTGTTTGTTATGTTTGCTTGAGGACAAGCAAAGGTTTAGCTTGGGGGAGTTTGATAAGTGAATATTTGTATGGTTTTAACCCCCAATTTAGCTCGGTTTTGTATGTCATTTGTGCTTTGTTAAGCCATTTTATGAGCTAATATCGTCTCCTAGGCGAATTCCTATGTTCTAACCTGTTTTGTAGGGAAAGTGACGTTTCTACGCCCTTTTTCTATATTCCCGAGCATTTGCCTAGAACCCGACGATTTGAAGATGCAAGCTTGACCAAGTGAAAGGCATTTCAATAAGGTTCACTAATTCGAAAGAGAGAAG